>JAGKTI010042278.1:0-10129 GCA_018397915.1 Birgus latro
TTCCAATGCTCTGAATCATTTTTAGTTCATCATCTAAAAATTCCGGGTCTGAAATTTTATATGCTCTCAAATACATGGATATGAACACAGATCTTTTTACATCAATGTGATGCTTTGAATAATAATGCACATATGACATAATATTTGTAGGTTTTCTGTATACTTTAGTCTTCAAAACATTTTGGTCCCTGATAACTTTTACATCCAAAAATGGCAGTTCATTATCCATTTCCATCTCATGAGTACACTTTATCGATGGAACTAACGAATTTAATTTCAGGAGAAATTCATCAATGGGGAGACTATTAGGCCAGAAGCAAAGGATATCATCCACGTATCGGAGCCAAACTATGTTTTGCTTCTTTACGGATGTCAGTAAAGGTTTCTCAAAGTATTCCATGTAAATATTTTTGCCAGAACTGGGGAGAGGGGATTACCCATGGACATACCAAATTTCTGTGTGTAATATTTGCCTTCAAGGGTAAAAGACGAATTTACTATGCACAATTTAATTAGCTTGATAATGTTTTCAGAGGGAATACCATCAATATTACTACCCAGAATGCTTGGCAGGAAAGTTAAAACATCATCAACAGGGACATTTGTGAATAATGATTTAACATCAAAGCTGACTAATTTGTAGAGGTACATGACATTTAGAGATTTTAACTTTCTTACCAAATCCTCATTGTTTTGTACAAATGAATCAGAGATAGTACCTACAACAGGGGACAACAGTGTTACAAGCCACTTTGAGAGCTTGTATGTCGTAGAGCCTACAGAGCTTACAGTTGGCCTGATGGGGTTGGCTTGCGGGTTTTAATCAAGCCATACATGTATGGTGAGGATGGATTTTGCACCGAGAACTGTTTGATCAAGTCATCCCTTCCTCTTAGCAAACTCTTGATTTCTTTATGGAATTTTCTACTTGTTTTTTTTTCAGTTGGATCACTTCTTAGTTCACTGTAGGTGTTGGTGTCACGTAACAGTTCACTTACTTTTTCCTTGTAGTCACATTTGTTTATAACGACTACAGCACTGCTTTTATCAGCTGTAGTTATATGCAGGGAGTCATCTTTTTTCAATTTGTCCAAGGCTTTCACAAACCTTTTAGGGATAGAGTTGTTATTTTTCTTAAATACTGCCCCATATAAGATGCCCCGAATAATCCCACTATTTTCACTTGATTGTTTTTCCATTTGAAACAGACTTTCCAACCTGCACTGGGTTTATTTTCTTGTCATAAGAAAATGATAGTCCATAACCTAAGGCACATAGGGTATCCCGATCTAATTCTTTAGATGACAGGTTTATGACGTAATCTGGATTCATATGTATGTTCCAATAACTGTTTTCAATCAGTCCTTTTAATTTCTGTTCATGCTTACGTTTCACACAAATAGTTTCATTGGTGAGAACTTGATAACAGTGAGAGAAAACTATGTGTTGATTTTCTGGAGTTAGTATGTTTCTAATACACTGTTTCTTGGTATCTGAAATTTTAAATTTGCTGTTTGTTTCTTCTCTGGTGTTGGCAGTGGATCTTGTCAGGGTAAGCTTCTCGTATTCTCCAAATGGGTGTTCGTCCACGTTTGTGAGAATGTTCAGTGTTCACCACCACCTTTGGCTGTCCTCTCCTTTCACTGATCCACCTGGTGAACAAGCCTACATCTTTTCTATCCTAAATGACCTAGGGCAGCTTGTACAGCACCCTACCCGTAATCCTAACCGCCATGGAGAGAGTTCCAACATACTTGACGTCTTCCTAACAACTAATCCTACGTACACTGTTAATCTTTTCTGTCCGTTGGGCTCCTCTGATCATAACCTTATTACCTTAACCTGTCCTATCTCTCCGGTACGGCCTGTGGGCCCTCCAAAGTAACGTCGTCTGTGGCACTTAGGAGGTGCAGATTGGGAGGCCCTCAGGCAGCACTTCTCTGAATTTCCCTGAAATGATTATTGTTTCCATGGCAGGGAACCCGCTGAGTGTGCCTTGTGCGTTGAAGAGGTTATTCTCTCGGGCTTGAAAGCAGTCATTCCATTCTCATATCCTTTGACTAATGCTAGAAAGCCTTGGTTTAATCGCACTTGTTTTAATGCTGTCCACAACAAGGAGAGGGCCTATAAAAGGTACCGGAGCCAACCTACCCCTGAATCACATCTTTTTTATGTTTCTGCCCGGAATCGTGCTAAGTCTGTTCTTTGCTCTGCTAAAAATAATTTCATCCATACTAAATGCTCTCAACTCTCCAACTCGAATTCTTCCCGCTCCTTCTGGCAACTTGCCAAAAACCTTTCTAATAACTTTACCTCATCATCCTTCCCTCCTCTTTTCCACTCTGATGGCTCTGTAGCTATTTCTTCTACTGATAAAGCAGATCTCTTCACTCAGACTTTCTCCTCCAGTTCGATTCCGGTGCTGATCCTCCATCACTTCCCCCCTCTGACTTCCTCATGGCCGACATTAAAATTTCTTCAGCTGATGTATTTTCTGCCATCACTGGCCTGAGTACTAACAAGGCATATGGGCCTGATGGAGTCCCTCCTATTGTCCTCAAGAACTGTGCTTCTGTGCTTCCACCTTGCCTAGGTAAACTCTTTTGCCTTTGTCTGTCAACTTGTACCTTTCCTTCTTGCTGGAAATTTGCTCTCATTCAGCCAGTCCCAAAGAAGGATGACCATTCCCAACCCTCTAACTATCGTCCAATTGCTTTAACATCCTGTGTCTTAAAAGTTTTTGAGTCAATTCTTAATAGAAAAATTTTAAAGCATCTTTCCTATCACAACCTTCTTTCTGATTGTCAGTATGGGTTCCGTCAGGGATGCTCCACTAGTGGTCTTCTCACCTACCTTTTAGACTCCTGGTCATCCTGCTTTCGGAACTTTGGTGAAAGCTTTGCCACTGAACTTGACATCTCAAAAGTTTTCAATCGAGTCTGACATAAATCTTTAATATCCAAACTGCCCTCCTACGGCTTCTATCCTTCTATCTGTGCCTTCATCTCTAGCTTCCTTTCTGGTTGTTCTGCAGCCGCTCTTGTAGACGGCCATCGTTCTTCTCCTAGATCTATCAACAGTGGTGTTCCTCAGGACTCTCTCCTGTCACCAACTCTCTTCCCTTTACTCATAAATGACCTTCTAAGCTGTACAGTACTTCTGACCCTATCCACTCGTTCGCTGATGACTCCACCCTTCACCTCTTCATTCGGTTCCCGCAACGTCCATCTCAGCAGTTACTTCAACAAATAAGGGATGAGGCAATGGCACACCTAATGTCTGACTTGGTTCGTATCTCTGATTGGGGTAAAAATAATCTTGTTTTTAATGCATGAAAGATTCAGTTCTTACACCTATCAACCTGACAAAATCTTCCACAGGAGTACCCACTAATGTTTAATAATACCCAGCTTAATCCTGCATCATCCTTGAACATGCTTAGGGTTTCAGTCACTCGAGACTTATCTTGGAAAGATCATGTTACATCTTTTGTAACATCAGCTTCCAAGAGATTATGTTTGCTAAGCCGACTCTGTACCTTCATTACCCCTGGACTGTTGTTGACTTTACACATGGGTTTTATTTGCCCGTGTATGGAGTACAACTCTCATGTGTGGGGAGGCTCCCCACATACAGCTCTTGTCAGTAAGGTGCAGTCAAAGGCTTTTCCGTCTCATTAACACTCCTCCTCTTATTGGTTCCCTTTAACCTCTGTCTCTTCACGGCACTGTTTCATCTTTATCTCTTTTCTATCGCTACTGCTCCTCTGAACTCTCTGCTTGCATCTCTTCACGTCTACGATAGGCGCGTAGCACCCGTCTAGCAACAAAGTCTCATCCCTTTTTTGTCCAACTCTCTAATGCAAGAGTTAACCGTTACTCCCAGTCCTTCATTTATTCAACAGGTCAACTCTGGAACTGTCTCCCTCTGTCTGTATATCCTGCTTCCTATGATCTCCAGTCTTTCAAACGCAGTGTGTCCAGGAATCTCAAAATGATCGGATCTTGAATTTGGCTCTTGCTTGTATTGCTTTTGTTTTTTTTCTTGGAAGGAACAGTTTACAGGCTCCTGGCCTTTGGTTCCTTCTTCCTAGCATAAAAAAAAAAAACTATCAATGCTGTCCTCCTTCTCGAGAATTCATGTAGCACTTTCATGCAGACTCCTCAGCTTCCTGAGTAACGTTTGTCCCAACGTCCCACCATCGACTCTCATAATGCCACCCTTGTACTGCATAAGGGCACCCTTGTACCCCATAATGCCACCCTCGTACCTCATAATGCCATCCATGCACCTCAAAATCCCACCCTTGTACCCCATAATGCCACCCTCGTACCTCATAATGCCATCCATGTACCTCAAAATCCCACCCTTATACCTCATAATGCCACCCTTGTACCTCAAAATCCGACCCTTGCATCTCATAATGCCACTCTTGTACCCCATAATGCCACCCTTGTACCCCATAAGGCAACCCTTGTGCCCCATAATGTCACCCATGAACTCCATAATGCCACCCATATCCTCCAGAATGCCACCCTTGTACCTCATAATTTCACTTTTGTACCCCCAAATGCCTTTCTTGTAACTCATAATGCAACCCTTCTACCTCACGATGCCACCCTTGTTACCTCATTGTGCCACCCTTCCACCTTTGTAATGCCACCCCGATACCGACACTATTAACCCAATCAGGTGGACCTGAAGCCGTGGCGTCTTAACCGTGGGTCTACCCACCAGAGGCTGTCGAAGCAGAAGAGGAGGACAGCATGGGGGCCAAACCACCGCAACCCCCACTCGACCCTTCACGGGCCACGAGAACCTGGGAGTGATTTCGGTCACCCGGGCAAGTACCACACCTCTCAATACAACACACACAACAACACCGTTTTTTCTACACCAAGAAATGACTCCCAGGTGGTAATTTCTCGACGACTTCTTCTAGCCGGGGTCATTGAGAGCAATCCATGACCCTCCAACAAATACATATATCCAACATGCTCAAAACCTATCACTTCAAGCCGACAGACAAAGGGTTCAGTTCAGTGCAATTCCTGCAAGAACTGGACCCATTACACCTGCGCAACACCTGCATCCAGAAAACATCGCACAGACACCTGGATCTGCTCCTTATGCTCCTTCCCCCCACCCACTAACCCCCCCACAAACCATTCTCCTACTTCCTCCACATATCCTCAGCCTAACCCACCGATCCTTCCCACACCATCCAATCCTACAACCCCTCCCATTTCACCCCAACCTTATGCACCCCAACACATACCTCCATCACAACCTTCTCCTGCCCCTTCCTCTCCACCCACACCCTCACCTCCCCCCCCCCCGTGATTCAGCACCCAACACACATCGCACACACAACATAAACATCCTTCAATTAAACATTGATGGCATAAACACCAAAAAACAAGAACTCACACAATTCATCAAATAGCAAAACATACACGTTGCCATCTTACATGAAACAAAACTACACACAACACAAAAAACACATTCATAATTTCACCATCATTAGACAAGACCAGGCCGACGGCGGTGGCGGTGGACTCATCAATCTGGTATACAAATCCATCAGCTTTTCAGATACCAGTGCACACACAAAGTCAGTTCTCCCTACACATGACACCACAACAGAAATACAATCAATTAAAATATGCACTGGTAACAAATCACACATAACAATCGCCAACACATACATCCACTCCCCTAATCGTCCCCCACAGTACCACACAATTACTCTCCACAAATACACCACATCACTAACATACCCAACATCATCCTGGGTGGTGATTTCAACGCCAAGGCGCCGGCCTGGCATGTCAACAACCCTGACACAGACAGAGGGCTGGCACTACAGTTCCAAACAGACAGTCTTTTCATACTGTATAATGTCCGTCAACATACCCATATCCCACACCAAACCCTCTTCCTCCCATCATCCCCAGACATCACCTGCTCCCCAAACCTCGCCCCCACAAGATCGTGGAAAGTGGTCAAAACCCTTGGTTCTGACCACCTTCCAGTCATCATCACTACCAAAATCAGAATCACCCCAGCTGACCACAGACACACATACACTAATTACAAGAGGGTCTACTAGGAGGTCTTCACAACAGAAACAGAACAACACTTTGATACATTAAACAGTACATCCATCACTAACATCAACACTGCTGTGCACACATTCGATACAATTATACAAAACGCAGACAAAAGACACATCCCTAGAGGCAACAGAAAAAGACACAACCCCAACTTCACACCAGAAATTCAAGGTCCATCAGGCAACGGGACACACTACAACACTCCCCAACACCCCATACACAAGACACCGTACAACAAATACAAGAACTCAACACTCAGTAAACAATAAAATATCAGAACAGCAAACACTAAATTGGAATAATTATCTCCAAACACTTGATCACAAAACAAACACCAGCAGACTCTACAAAACACTAAACAGCATCACACTCTCCAACAGCAACAGTACACAATCACACTGCCATCACAACAACAGACACCATACCTTCAGACAAGCGACAAACAAACACTCTCATCAATCACTTTTCACATGTCAGCCACCTAAACCCCCATCACGACGACCGAAGTATCATCCAACGCAAGAGACAGTTCCCCACAGACCCAGACTTCGCACCTTTCACTTACAGCCAGATTAAGCACTTCATTAGCAACCTTAAGCACTCATCTGCCTGTGGACCAGACAACATAAGCAACATACTCCTTAAACACCTTCGACCACAAGGCATACAAGCACTCACCAACATATCAAACTACAGCCACTCACACAACATAATAACCAACATCTGGAAGCATGGCATTATCATCACTATCCCCAAACCTAACAAAGACCCCACGTTACCTTCCTCACAGTGTCCCATCACACTCTTCTACACCCCCTCCAAAGTCACTGAACGACTGGTACTACAACTAGTTACTCCTCACACCCTCCTATCTTCGTTACAACATGGTTTTAGGCCACTACACCCCACAAACGCTCTTCTTACACGTTACATAGAGAGTTTTTGATAGTATAAATTCAGCTAGGCCTTTACACAGAACACTGTTAGTCACACTAGACATTAGCAAAGCTTTTGATGCCACACACTGCCACAGCCTCATAAACAAAATTTTCAACACAAACATGCACAATAACACAGAAAGATGACTGCCAAACTTCTTAGCAGGCAGATGTGCACATGTAACATTTAGGTCAGTCTTCGAACATCAGTTACTTCACAAATGGCATCCCCCAATTATATGATCTGTCCCCTACACTCTTTAGCCTATATATGCACGACATACTCATACCCCACACACAACAGATACACATAGCTTCCTATGCAGATGACATAACACTTACATGTACACATCAAAACGCAAACACAGCCACACACATCCTCCAACCTTACCTTAACACACTACACGAATGGTGCACCACAAACAGGCTCAAAATAACCCCATCCAAATCTACAGCAACCGTTCTCAGAAACTGGGCAGCAGAACACAGTCACATTCCACACCTCACCATAAACAACACTTCCCTACCACACACACACAAATCCTTGGTGTAACATATGTTATTTAAACAACACATCACAAACATTAAAGATAAATTAACACCAAGACTCAATGCCCTGAGGTCACTTGCCCATACAACATTCGGACACAACAAAGAAACCACCACCACAGTATACAAACAATATATACATTCAGTGATGAATTATGCAAGCCCTGATTGGGCTCCTAACTTCACTAAAACACACTGCAACACTACACACCATATAGAACAAGGCCCTAAAAATAATCTCAGGATGCACAGCTACTACACCCACAGACCACCTGCATCAGGAAATAAAAGTCCTCAAAGTCAAGGATCATCTACACATGAGAGGCACCCAGTCTTGCTGCAGCTTCCACAAGCCTACAACATCGTTTACGCTAAATAGTGGCACATCCACACACACCAAGGAACATCAAAACAACACCCAGCACACGATATCGTACACATATACTGTCATCTCTCCCCCCCCTCCCTTGCCTCAGACCAGCTTCCAGAAGAATATCCATACTAATCCTTCTGCTTACACAGTTAATCTTTTCTCTCCGTTGGGCTCCTCCGATCATAACCTTATTACCTTAACCTGTCCTATCGCTCCGGTACGGCCTGTGGACCCTCCAAAGAAATGCCACCTGTGAAACTTTGGAGCTGCAGACTGGCAGGCCATCAGGCAGTACTTCTTTGATTTTCCTTGGAATGAATATTGCTTCCATGGCCGGGAGCTATCTGAGTGTGCCTTGCGCATTACGGAGGTTATTCTCTCGGGGATGGAAGCATACATTCCTTTCTCATATCCTCTGACTAATGCAAGAAAGCCTTGGTTTAATTACGCTTGTTCAAATGCTGTCCCCAACAAGGAGAGAGCATATAAAAGGTACCGGAGCCAACCCACCCCTGAATCTCATCTTTTTTATATTTCTGCCCGGAATCGTGCCAAGTCTGTTCTTCGCTCTGCTAAAAATAATTTCATCCGTGCTAAATGTTCTCAACTCTCCAACTCGAATTCTTCTCGCTCCTTCTGGCACCTTGCCAAAAACATTTCTAATAACTTTACCTCATCATCCTTCCCTCCTCTTTTCCAGTCTGATGGTTCTGTAGCTATTTCTTCTACTGATAAAGTAGATCTCTTCGCTCAAAATTTCTCCTCCAATTCCACCTTAGACGATTCCGGTGCTGTTCCTCCATCACTTCCCCCCTCTGACTTCCTCATGAATGACATTAAAATTTCTTCATCTGATATATTTTCTGCCATCACTGGCCTCAATACTAACAAGGCATATGGTCCTGATGGAGTCCCTCCTGTTGTCCTCAAGAACTGTGCTTCTGTGCTTACACCCTGCCTAGGTAAACTCTTTCGCCTTTGTCTGTCAACTTGTACCTTTCCTTCTTGCTGGAAATTTGCTCTCCTTCGGCCAGTCCCAAAGAAGGGTGACCATTTCCAACCCTCTAACTATCTTCCAATTGCTTTAACATCCTGTGTCTCAAAAGTTTTCGAGTCAATTCTTAACAGAAAAAACTTAAAGCATCTTTCCTATCACAACCTTCTTTCTGATCATCAGTATGGGTTCCGTCAGGGACGCTCCACTGGCGATCTTTCACCTACCTTTCAGACTCCTGGTTATCCTCCTTTTGGGACTTTGGCGAAAGCTTTGCCATTGCACTTGACATCTCAAAGGCTTTCGATCGAGTCTGGTATAAATCTTTAATTTCGAAACTGCCCTCCTACAGTTTCTATCCTTCTATCTGTGCCTTCATCTCTAGCTTCCTTTCTGGTCGTTCCATAGCCGCTGCTGTAAACGGACATCGTTCTTCTCCTAGACCAATCAACAGTGGTGTTCCTCAGGGCTCTGTCCTATCACCAACTCTCTTCCTTGTATTCATCAATGACCTTCTAAGCTGTACATCTAACCCTATCCACTCATATGCTAATGATTCCACCCTTCGCCTTTCCACTCGGTGTCCACAACGTCCATCTCAGCAGTTACTTCAACAAAAAAGGGATGAGGCTATGGCACACATAATGTCTGACTTGCCTCGTATCTTTGATTGGGGTAAAAATAATCTTGTTATTTTTAATGCATCAAAAACTCAGTTTTTACACTTATTAACCTGACAAAATCTTCCTAAGGATTACCCACTAATGTTTAATAATGACCAGCTCAGTCCTGAATCATCCGTGAACATGCTTGGGGTTTCATTCTCTCATGATTTGACTTGGAAAGAACATATTACATCTCTTGTGAAATCTGCTTCCAAGAGATTAGGTGTGCTAAGCCGACTCCGAACCTTCTTTACCCCTGCACAGTTGTGGACCTTGTCCACGGGTTTTATTCGCCCGTGTATGGAGTACAACTCTCATGTGTGGGGAGGCTCCCCACATGCAGCTCTTCTCAATATGGTGGAGTCAAAGGCTTTTCGTCTCATTAACTCTCCTCCTCTTACAGATTCCCTTCAACCTTTGTCTCTTCGCCGCACTGTTGCATCTTTCTCTCTCTTCTATCGCTACTTCAACGGTCACTGATCCTCTGAACTGTC
>JAGKTI010042279.1:0-10129 GCA_018397915.1 Birgus latro
ACCACCCTCTCCCATCCCACACCCACATTCATACCTACGCCCACACGGATCTTAACCACTGAAAAAAATCCTTTGAGATTTTTACTGGGACCTTCCTCCACTCCTCTATTGACATTCCACACCCCTACCCACCCTACCCTACCCTATCAACTCCACCCTACCCTACCCTACCCTACTCACTCCACCCTGCCCTACCTTACACACCCCATCCCACACTCTCACCTGTCAAACCACCTGAGAAAAACGGCCTGACTCGCTGAACAAATTTTACTCCCATGCACACACCGATACCTACACACATCCTCCCACACCTACACCCTCACCAACACCCACACACATCCTACACGGGCTCGTACATCTCCATCTTCACCCACACCCACACACATCCACATCCCACACCTACATTCACAGCCCACATCCATATATGTTCACATCCTCACATTTATATCCGCACATATACCGTCTCGCAAACCGACACACCATTCACGTCTGCACCCCGACCCACACCCTCTCCCCTACCCAGATCCACTTCCACGCCCCATCCACATCCACACCAGTATATTAATCATATCTGCATTTTCATTCGCACCCATAATTAGTTCCATACTCACACCAGCACTCACAGTTAACTTTTACGCCTTCACACTACACATCTGCATTCATACACACAAACCTCTATACCAACAATCGCAACATTTCCTCTAACCCACACTCACACCTAGCCCCTACACCCACACCAAACCCCCACACTATTAAATACGTCATAGACCAGCTAGAACCATCACAATAAATCCCATGTATCACTGAAGGAACCCCCCTGCACCCACACTTGTTCCCACATCCATACCATTCCCACCTCCGGCCCCACACTCATATCTCCTTCCCAAAACACCCACACTGACAGATACCATTTTTCACTCTCACCCCACATTCCAGTACATTCCTTCCACACCCACACCAACTGAAACCATCAGAATACATCCCATACCGACTTTCTTTCCATTCTCAGTCCGATATCGACAGTGGCAATTGCTCACTACTGCGTTCCCACTCACACTCGTTCCCACACCCCCACCACCCCCACCGCCAACACGATGCATATGATGAATGGCATACGAAACCTCACTCTCTGACTCAGCCCACACCAGCAGAGATAAATACATTCCACCCAGTCACATCCTAACCATTCTGGCTCCCTCCAGTTAAAGCTAAAGGTTGATTCACATCTGGATGCAGCTTGGCTGACACACTGAACCTCATAAAAAAAGGAAAGAGAGAGAGAGAGAGAGAGAGAGAGAGAGAAAGAGATAGAGAGAGAGTGAAAACATTAGAAGTGGTTTCTTTATTTAAATGACCTGAATAACTGAAGCTCGCTTTCAACATTACACAGACAAATATTAATACAGTACTGGAACCTTTAACTTTTTTGAGGGAAAAGCTCACTTTGGCATTTTGTGCTGGTTTCTTCCAGGCAATTTCGTTTGAGAGAACATTCTGCCTACTAAATAATCACCAAACCGTACAATCGTATCAGTTTTTGATAAATGAAAACTAAGTCGTGGTACCATTTACAAAATCTTAAGCAAAGTTATCCGTATAAATAACTTTTATAAATAATGGAAATTTAAGTGGATAGCAATAACAAATAATTAAATCTAACTAGAAACCTTGGTCGGGTACTAACTCAGTGTGTTCAGTGCGGTGGTGAGGGCGGAGGGTGAGAGATGGCGCTGAGGATGAGGCTCTTGGGGACTCATATGCCCAGCGTGAGTGTACTGTATGTGTAGTTAAATAAGAAAAAAAAAGTATCACATGATTTCCTACACCTAACATTCCGAAACACTGACGAAACATTGTGATATACCGTATGGGCCATCCCGTGTAGTGTGTGGTGTTATTACCCGTGGTATTTTGTCGTACTCACTATAACGTCAAACGGCACGACGCTGGACGTTACACTATTATACAGCAGACTGATATACCAGTTTAACCCCTTCAGGCCAAGGACGTTGGTTATACAGAGAACTTACACATGGAGATTTTTTTTTTTTTTTGATTGAAGGGACTGGATATAGATTTCATGGACCCCTTCAATCCAAGAAGTCTTCCCATAGTTGAATAATATGGTACATAACATGAATGCCCTACAAACAGACGCCATCGCAGTGAATGGGATTAATACAGTTATCGGCTTCTAGGTTGGGGAATTCACTTACTAGTCCCCTGTAGGTTCCGTCAGTAGTCCGTCCACAATTTCGTGTCCGCTTTGTAACTTCCGCATGCATGGACAGATTTTGATATAACTTCACACAGTTGTTCCTCCTACCATGACGGTGGGTCGTGGACAACTACCAGCCATCTACTCCCAGGGTCAAGGTCACACTTGGGGCTCAAAGAAGGTCGGGTGCTGTCATACTTAACAGCCATACCACATATTTATGGTTATCATCCGGTAGGGAACTGTATTGCGTGGCAGTACTTCTTTCACTTGTTTTATTAGTCATCGCTTCCCTTGGATTTTTGTCGCTGTGTGTGTGTGTGTGTGTGTGTGTGTGTGGGTAGAATGAGAGAAAGAGAGACCGGAAAAGCGTCAGGGGATATACGAGTAAGACAATGATCTACTTGGGTTTTGTTTACGTTGGTTTGTTTACATGTTGACATAATTTTGTTTATATGGTAGTGTTTACCTGTTGACGTTTTCGTGTTTGTTAGGTTATTTACATGCTGACGTCATCATGTTTACGGTGATTGTTTACATGCTGGTCATCATGTCTGCACCGTCTTGCTGATTACATTTTTGTTTACATTGTTTACATTTGATATCATGCGTACGTTGGGTTATTTACAGGTTGGCGTCATTGTGTTTACGTTTTTATTTTATTTTACTTATTTTATTTTTATGCGACGTCATCATGTTTACGTTGGTTTGCCTTCTTGTTTACGTTTTTGTCATGGCTACGTTGTCTTGTTTGCATGTTGACGGTATCTTACGTTGTGTTGTTTACTTGTTTACGTTATGGCGGTTATGTAGTCTAATTTGTAGGCATCGATGTTTATGTGTGTTGTTTACATGTTGACGTCGTTTTTTCTATGTTGTTTGTAGATGTCATGTTTTACGTTGCGTTGTTTACATGCTGACGTCATCTTGTTTATGTGTTGTTCATAGACAACTTTTGCTTTGGGTTGTTTACATCATCATCATCATCATACTCACGTTGTTTTGTTTTCGTGTTTACATACATCTTCACGTGTTTTTTTTCTATGCTGTCTTGTTTGCCTCTTTACATCACCATGGTTACGGAGTGTTGTTTTCTTGTTTACGCATCTTTGTATGTTTCTAATCTTGTCCTTGTTTCCCTCTTCTTGTTTTATAAGTACGTTGTCTTGCCTACGTTAGCCATATATTTACGTCATCATCTGTAATTCGTATGCCAGCTGGTCTTTTCTTAATAATTTATCTTTATGATGGTAGGAGTCACAATCCTTAACAGTAATATCATTTTTTCTTCATGTCTCTATTTCTACTTAAGCGCATTCAGTTCTCGTCTATTTTTTATTGTCTTCATTAAATGTAGGTAACTGTCCTCGTCAGTAGTATTCCGGCTTGTATATTCTCAGTAGCTGTTCATCTTCACATTCTTGCCTAAACGTTGATAATTTCTAGCTTTAATAAATACATAATTTTCAATCTGTGAATAAGCATGTATATTTGCTTTCTTCAGTGTCTTTCTTTTCTTCCGCTTTTCTCTACCTTAAATTCATTCTGTCTTAACTTTTGTCAGCTAATGCCTTTTCTTTTTGTAATGTCTGTCATCATCATCTTCAGTAATTAATGTCTGTCAAACTCCATTGTTCACAAGTGGAGCTATGTTTCTCTCTCTCTCTCTCTCTCTCTCTCTCTCTCTCTCTCTCTCTCTCTCTCACCACACTACCACCACCAGCATACGAATCCGAGTGGTCTTAGCAGTGAGTTCATAATTCAGACATCACAGTTTCGAATCTCTTTTTATGAAGTGGAATTATTGCTGGAATTTAATTTAACTGCAGCCAGTCTCAGTGATCCACCATAAACCCACATTAATTACCATAAACTCACCCTTGCTGTTGCCAATACACTGTTTTGTTAAGAACTGTCGATAGTAACATTTTTAATCCGATGACACAATGAATTTATTTTATTCTTACTCTCAAAATTTTAGCCATGAAGAGGCTTTTCGAACAGGAAGTGGTGGATATGCCCATTATAAATTAGTTCCTTGAATACGAGACCTTTTCCTAAGTTGTACAAAATTCTGTTGCAGTAACATGAATAAATTAACGATAAAGTCATCAGGGAAAATTGGTTAATCGTCTTGAAAGCCAGTGTGTCAGTTTTGGCATATTTTTGCCTCCTCCAGACGATCCTTTCATCTCCGGAATGGTTGCTCGCGATGAATGGGTTTTGGAAAGTTAAATCCAACCCCGCCAGTTCAGAAAGTCACTCCTAAGCTGAACAAAACATATAACTGTAGAATTATAATAAACAATACGTCATCGTGCTGAAAGGGTTAAGAAGTACGGTGGACAAATCGTACCCAAGATGGTGGCATCACTATAGCGCGCGCGCACACACACGAGTACTGCATCAACCAAACCACAACGCCACCCTAACTACACGTGATGTCATACCGATACAGTACATTCCACACCACCACAACCAAAACACACACACACACACACACACGGAGCAGACCACAAGTACATAAACTACCAAACATACCACCACAGCCACCGCACAAACCACGCATCACTACCACACAAACCAAGGCACACCACCACACAAACCACCACAACCACCACACATACCACGCCATACCACAACTACTTAGTCACTCCTTACAACAACCATACTTTCTCTAATCCCAGACATCCTCTTCCTTCGAACTCTATCCTCCACCACATCCTTTTCTCACTTCCCTTGTCCTCTCCTTTCTTTGTCATTTTTTTTTTCTCTCTCTCTTACTCCCATTTTAAAATCTGAACAATACTCCTTGGCCCGTATTCTGGTCAGGTAAGGAGGCTCCCTAGCACCACTTCCTTAGCGATTTATATTGGATATGACTGGTTAATATCCCTTTGTACGTTATTTATTGAAAGTATGGCTAAACTGGAAGGATTTATGTAACAAAGAATACGGCAGTAAGGTGTAACAAGCAAAATAAATCGCTTAGGAAAAGGTGTTAGGGAGCTTCTTTAACATGAGAATACGGGTCTTTGTGTTCTTCTCCTCTCACATCCTTTCCCCCGTCAACCCTTTCCAGCTACATCACTTATTTTAGGTCACTTTGTTCTACTCTTCCTGTCATTCTAAGTCCTACCCTCACCTTCACCTTCTTATGACCTTCCTTTATGTACAGAGCATCCTAACTCCTCCCTAGTAGTTTTAGCCCAGAAGATTTGTTTAATATCTTTTCCATGTTATTCTAAGTTCATTTATATTATTTTTAGTGATATTTTGTCTTCTATTTCGATTTTTTTGCCAGTTATGTCCACGTTTCGAAACAGAGCAACACGCCTTTTCATTCTCAGTCCATTCTCTCTCTCTCTCTCTCTCTCTCTCTCTCTCTCTCTCTCTCTCTCTACCTCACATCATCAAGGCTTTCTAAAATTCCAGGCCACTTTCCATTCCATTTTTCCTTCCCCCTCTTGAGCACTACTTTTAGACTGTTTCCCTATTCCTCTTTACTCAGCACCTATCAGTTCTATTTTTACTATTATCTCTCTCTCTCTCTCTCTCTCTCTCTCACTTGTCATCTCTCCATTCACCATTCATTTACACATTAGTCTACACCATCTCTCCCTTCAACACATTCTTATCTAGTCGTATCTCCCTCCTACACTCATTTGTATTTGTTCATCCCTATTTATTCAGGTCTTATCAGCTTTCTGTTTAACATAAATTTACATTTCACTTATCCGCACCGTCTCCCCTTCCGTCACACACTCCTCTAGCCACCTTTCCCTCCATCCCGCCCTTTTCCTTTCCTATTCTTTCTCCCGCTCATCTATATTTATCTTTCTCTCCCTCCACCTCTCTACCTCTTCACAGGTCCCTCCTCTCTCCATCTTCCCTCCCATCTTCCCCTCTCTCCCTCCACCTTTTTTCCATCTCCTCCCCCTTTCTCCTTCACCTTCGACTCCCCTTCCATCCCTGTATCCTATTTCCCTCTCTCCTTCTTTTTTCCTTCACAAATCAATTAGACGGGCATTATTTCTTTTCTCCCTTCTTCTGTTGTTGCTTCTCTCTCCTTCTCCCTAACCACCTCACCTTCTCTTCCCACACCAATCAGTCAATTAGTCAGTCATTCTTCCTCTTCCTTCTTTCATTTAGTCCTTCCCACATTCTCTCTCTCTCTCTCTCTCTCTCTCTCTCCACTTGTCCCTCTCTACGCAGCCTCCGGGTTGACCTTGGGCCGAAGTGACTTGCAGGGCCGAAGTGTTTTGTTCGTGTAGGGAGTTCAAACACCCGTCGAAGGTCCTCCTACCCCTCTGTACCAAGACGCCCACTCCTCTACGCCCACCATTGCATATTTGGATTATCAGCGTGTTTGAATTTCTCGTTTTGGGGGGTCCTTTGTTGGCTTAAATTCTCCGTATATCGATATATCTTTGTGGAATATTCGCTAATTGGATTGTAAGGGTATAAGTACCTGAGTTCCTCTTGCGATAGCTATTACATTTCATTGTTTATGGCTTCGTTTCTTGACCGGTCTCAGCCTCTGGCTCTTTCGCTTGTTATATTAATGAACTTTCCCACTAGAGGTCAATTCCTTGAAGTAAATGAAATGCCTAAGTTTGGTGAATCACTGAAAGATTAATCTTCTCTGCACGGAGACATCACATGAATTTCCAGCTAGAGAAAACTAGGTATTAATATTCAGCTAAGGGCAACTGATATTAATTTTCAGCTAAGGGCAACTGATATTAATTTTCAGCTAAGGGCAACTGATATTAATTTTCAGCTAAGGGCGACAGATAAAAATTCCCCTAAGGTTCAGAACTTTATGGCACCTTTATTCACGAGCTGGCTTCCTCCGCGTTGCCTTGAGCCGCTACGTGCTGCTCAGGCCACTTTTTTATTTATTGAGGTTTCTGGGCAGCAGCAGCAGCAGCATCCCAGGCAATACACGTGGCCTTAGTTCACGTGTGCACAGGCACACACTGACACCCCCCCACCACCCACCAACCCACCCAGCCTCTCCAGTTTCACTAGAGTGCCTTGGGGGTTGCTTACTCACGCTTTATGATTGAGGGAGGATTTACGAAAGGCTCACCAGGTATTATTTCCGCATCCACGGCATCACAGGAGCCATGGCTTGTTCACCCAGCGTTTATGTCTATCGCGCTATCAAGGTTTATCGGACACTAAGAAAGACTTGTGAAAGCATACGAGTATCCATAACACTGAAGCCTCGTGTACAAGATGGTTATAACAGGCTAATAATCTCTGTACGGCAGCTTCAAAAGTTCCGTTCCTCTTCCTTCTCCTCAGTAGCTCATAACACTGGGTTATTTTTGGTAGTTAAAATGAAAGTTATTTCTCAGTAACCGTTTACCATCTCAAACAGATTATAGTGACTACATGCAATTTAATCCCGCCTCTTTTGATATGAGTTACTGAAGGCCGGGAGGAGCGAGGTAACTTTTGTATGGGACTGTGCTTTCAGTATCACTCGGCGGCACTTTGGGAGGTTTACCTTAGTCGAATAAAATCATCTGAAGGTAACCAATATAAAATTTCTAAGTCGACCGTGACAACTAAAGACCCCTCTGACTTGTCAGGAAGAGCAGTTTACAGGCAGGGACAAAAGTTTGCATCTAAATCATATTTAGGGTTCGTCTGTCATATTCCCCCTGACACATATCACAAAATTATCTATGGGCAGAAAAATATACAAATTCTCTCTCGGCTTAGGGATGTTAGCCAGAGTAGGCAAGTGAGAATTAGAAGTGAAATATTAGAAGTACTTTTGTCTCCTAGTGTACCAGACGCCAGCTCTAACGGAAGGGAGGTAGGAAGGGACAGAGGGAGGACTGGTTGATTAAGAAGTGAACAGCAGAAGATAGACGTGTCGGGACTTAATCTAACCTACACGGGTATTAAGCCTCTTACTACGATAATGTCGATTATCTTGTTGCTGCT
The DNA here is from genome assembly GCA_018397915.1 of Birgus latro. Classification (NCBI taxonomy): domain Eukaryota; kingdom Metazoa; phylum Arthropoda; class Malacostraca; order Decapoda; family Coenobitidae; genus Birgus; species Birgus latro. The sequence continues at coordinate 8,183 of JAGKTI010042279.1, forward strand.
GTTTGACCAATTTTATTTGCGTTTAGTAGAGCTGCGTATTTGGCCAAGAGATCAATGGAGACAATATTTAACCCATCACGTGTGAAAAGTCTCTCCTAAGCTGAAGCTAACCGACTAGTGATTGCAAGAATCTGGTAGGTGGGAGCATCCACCACTCACCAACCCGAGGTAGTGCGGTATTCAGAGGTCTCTACAGTAAGTGACGAGACACACTGTATCCTGTAACCCAGGAAATAGTTTACTACGTTAGGTGGTAGCCATATAAACAAATGACGCCTGAGGTAAGATGCTCTAGCAGGCTGGTATTACGCGTGGGGAATGGCTGGGTTTTGGTTCGTACAGTACTCACATCATGCCAATTTCGGACGAGAGAGGTTGTTCACCCTCTCTTAAGTGCCAGGACTGGAAAGGCTAGCCTCAGGCCGCTACGTTCCTAATGAGGCAAAGGAGGACTGGATGATAGATAGATAGATGGATGGATGGATACATAGCTAGACAGATTGACAGATAGACAGATAGATGGATAGATAGATAGACATAGATAAGAAAAAGACGCCACCATGTCGAAGGTGCTCACTCAAATACTTATATTTATTTCGAACATTTTATTATTGTGTAACAAGGAGCTAAGTGTGCCCCCCTTAAAAAAAAAAAATCGACTTCATTTAGCAAGCACGCCAGTTCGATTACTGCGTGTGACAGGGTACAATTGACCACCTGTGTTAGTTGATGATTACTCAGTTCTTGCTGTTACTAATCTATCTAATTTAGGAGAGAGGAGAATATTCGAACTGGAGGATGGAATGTTCGTTAACCCCTTCAGTATAATTATCTGGCTTTCCTTAGTTCAGTTATCGGGTGTGGCAGGAAACAGTTAAGTCTTATGTAGATTTTATTCAGTTGAGAAAATCCATACCAAGCAGGAGGGTAAATTTCTTCTGAACGGTGACGATTATTTTGCTCTTGCTACTTCCAGACTGTTTTATTTAGCTTAGGGGAGACTTTGAATTGGTTGTTGAGTACCAGTGGGCTTTCTTAAGTGAATTAAGTTGTCTGGAAAGAACAAGAATAAATCGTAAGGAAACACAGACGTCATCATATTAACTTAACAGGAAGATTTCGACACAGTTAACAGTTTTCGCTTCTCTCTCGTAAGGTTCACCGATATGTCATAACACACACACACACACACACACACACACACACACACACTACCACCACCACATTGCACCTATCCTAAACAAGTTAATCCTAGCATATCGTAAGGGAAATGAGGATCTGCGTCCAAGTGGTGACGTGTGAGGGTGAGTGAGGGGAGTACTGTAGTGTCGTATGGGAGAACTGCTGGAGCTGGGGAAGTTTTAACCAGTTATTCATGATAGCGGAAATGCTATCACAGGGCCGCTATATCATTCAGTACATATTATTATTATTATTATTATATTTTTTATTTTTATTTTTATTTTTATTTTCTTCTTATTATTATTATCATCATTATCATCCTCATCATCATTATTATTATCACATCCATCCATTCACAGGCGCACACACACATGCTCGCATATATTCAAACACCTGTGTGTGTGTGTGTGTGTGTGTGTGTGTGTGTGTGTGTGTGTGTGATATTATCCCTTTATGTCACTTGTACAGCCTTACTGAAACTTCATTTTTGCCATCATTCCCCACATTCCCATATCTTTCCCTTTTCATCTCTCACACCCACACCCCGACGCCACATCTAACTCCTCCTCCCACTCTTACTCCCCCAGGCCGCTACACCTTCCCCGGGTTCACGGCGTACAGCATGAGTAAGCACGCCACAGTCTCATTCGCTGACGGACTGAGGCTTGAGATGCAGAAGTGGGGCATCTCCGTACATATCGTAGAGCCTACATTGTACAGGTGAGAGAGAGAGAGAGAGAGAGAGAGAGAGAGAGAGAGAGAGAG
>JAGKTI010042280.1:0-10129 GCA_018397915.1 Birgus latro
CATCATCACTCATGACTTAGTAAGTGTGCGTGCACGCACACACACTAACAGCAATATGCACTAACACTCTCGTCCTCTCTTCTTAATTTGACAAAAGATTCCAAGGACGAAGCTGGATGGTCTATTTGCGTCTGATGCACACTATGTATCCAATGCATAGACTTTTGTGTGGGTACCATCAACACCCAATACACACTATGCATCCAATACATACACTTTTGTTTAATTACTATGAAGACCTAGTCTGTGGCCACAAACGATATGTGAGGTCCCTTGAAGTATCATAAACTTTCTAGTCTCGGCTGACTGCTGCACGCAGCCGCTCGGTTGAGGCACCTTCTTGGTGAGACAATCAGCCAGTTGTTGCGAAGTATCCACCCAAGATACTTCATCAATCTCTCCTTGCTCCAACATGTCTTTTAATACAGCAATATCAATGCGCAATCTCATGTCTTCTACGCTCCTACAGGAGTAAAGGGCGTCTACCAGGCTCTTGTTGTCGACGAAACACTTTATTTTGATCTTTACACATCCAGAAACCTCACACAATATGCTGGCGAGATATACAGCAGTCTCAGCACATTCAAGCAGTGCCAACGCCTCAGCAGATAAGGTAGATTTGACGACCCTCCTGATCTTTCTCGTCTGCCAGAATATAGGACATCTTGCCCCACTAGCATCTCATAGGAAGATCACAAAACTTCTCTGAGATCCATTGCCTACAAGGTTGGCAAATGAGGCATCTGAAAAGCACTCTATATGACAGTCTTCGATCAGCGCCATTCTTGGAATGTATAGCTTCATGTTGTCAGTCTTCACCCTTGAGATCACCTTACTGAGTCTAAGCAAATCCGCTATGGTAGCTCGGTTGCTGGTCACACTCAACTCACACACATCAAAGGCAATATCTGGCCGAGTGTGTGTGGCAATCCAACTGAGTTGCCCAATTAATGCTCGGTACTCCGTTTTCTCAGACTCGGACAGCTCTCCTGATTTTACTGCTGCACGATGTTTACTCAGCGTGACTGGTTTCAGAGATGAAGCATACTGGAATTGATCAAGCGTTATGCTGCCATCGATGTTGGAGATGACATTGAGACCAACGTATTTGAAGGCTTTTGATTCTGACCTGCCGATGAGGAATATTTGACTCAATCGGTTTATCACTTGCTGTTCGAACTCATGTGTACCAGCCCAAAGGAAGTCGTCAACGTAGATGAATACAATGCCTTTGACTTTGCCACTATTGCTCCAAGAGAACAGCGCTGAATCCAGTGATGACATTTTAGCTCCGAGACTCAACAATTGATTTTTTACGCGCAGATACCAATGCCTAGCAGCATCACAAAGGCCGTAAACAGTTTTCTTTAGTCTCCATAACTTACCATTTGCATATTCAGTTGGAGGACGTAAATGAACAACTCTCTCAATGCCATTACCTTGCAAGTAGGCAGCTTTCACGTCCATAGTGTGGCAATCCCACCGGTTGGTGGACGCCAAAGAAAGTGCCAAACGCACTGCTTCTTTTGAACAAGTAGGGAAGTCTTTTTGGAGATCCACTGAGTCTTCCTCAAATCCTCTGGCGACTAAGTGGGCCTTAACAATAGGCTTTCCATTTTTCAGTTTTTCCATCACAACCCATCAAACCGTTATGGCACCTTGCCCAACATCATCTACTTCCTCATACACATCATTATTCTGCCAGTTTGTAATTTCATTTTCCTTAGTGCATAATACGGCCTCAGAGTTGAAAAAACAAGCATTTCTGCATCATCATCAACCATTTCCCATTCGCTAAAATCCTTCTGCAAATCAATCCAATCAATGCTGCCGTCAGAGTCCCTCTTCAAATTGTAGCAGTGTTTGTACCTTCCAGTGGCTTTACCTGCCCGGCTGATAATCCTTCCAGACACCAACTCTCCACTTTCTGAATGTATTCCCTTTATTCTTTGACCAACAGAAACTTTAGGAGGCTGATTAATCAGAATAGAAACTATGGGAGGCTCATCAATTGGAACCACACAATCTTCCGACTTGTCATCTGGTGGATAATCATTCAACAATTGCGAAGAATCGTCATTAGGCTTCTCCTGGACAACATTGTTCTTCTCATCACTGCTGACACCACTTTCAACTGTAGTATCTTGCTCTGGCGCAAGCGCTAGACGACACACGTGCACTCGCACATAGACACCGCCGTGTCTCACCAGAATTTGTTTCCCATCTCTGCCTATTACAATTCCAGGACCGTGCCACTCACGACTGTAATTTCTTTTGTAGCAGACTTCATCTCCATTTCGGATGTCGTTTAAGTTACTCGAACGTACGCTGTGCTGCAGAGCCCTAGCCAAACGTTCATCTGATTCAGTCTTAATAAACTCGTCTTGCTAAATGAAGAGCATTCAAGTTGTCTCTCACAATTTTCAAAGGTGATGAAGGTTCCAAGGTTGAAGGCAGGCCAGGGTTTTGACCAAAAACAAGTTGGCTAGGAGAAAAGCCTGCGTAGCTGGTGAGAGCATTTCTTGCCGATACTGCCCATGCCAAGGCCACATCCAATTCACACTGGCTATCAGCCATTATCTTCCTAACAATGTCACCAATGACTGCATATTGACACTCATAGACTCCATTGCTCCATGGACTCTCTGCAGACGTTCTCATGATCTTGATATTGAAGGCCTCTCCCAATGCTCGCATTTCTGCATTGTTGAATTCACAGCCATTGTCTGTAAGAATTTTTCTAGGTGCACCAAACACAACAATCCAGCTCCGAAATATTCCTTTGATAATGGTGGGCACACACTTATCCGCGATTACTATCGCATTACAATACCTGGTCGCCAAATCAACAAGGACTAAGAAATAATGCCTTCCCCAAGCTTTCAAATCCATTGCTATGGCTTCGTTAAACTTAGACGCCATGGGCAAACTGACTACGGGTCAGGGCTTGGCTTTCTTAAATCTGCAACAGACTGTACAAGCATCAGATACAGCCTTGATAGCCTGCTCCAGTTCTGAACTTTTAATCCTCACATCTGTGATCAGTTTAATTAATTTTGCCAATGTTGGGTGTCCAAATTGCCTGTGAAGCTTCAAAGTGGTTTTTTCTACATCACCCCCAAGAGATGCCAGCGTGATTGTTTCACAAAATTCACGACCTAGTCATAAAGAAATTGGAAGCAAGTAATGGCCTGAAGATGAGGACTTCAAATTAATGATAGTTCCACAAATTGTGACCTGGTCACTTCCAACGTTAATCAACATTTTTGCTTTTTTCATGGAACGTTTACTCAACAGCAAGGAAATATCGCAGTTCACATCAGTCACGATGGTCGCACGCATATTTCCAATGCAGCAGGGCAGAGTAACACGTTTGAGGGAAGAAACTGTGACACCATCAGCAAAAGTAAACGTTGAGGATGACGCTTCTTCTCTTATAGCTTCACATTCGTAATCAGTGAGCTCACTTAAATAGCAATTGATCCATTCAACTCCACATACAGTTGTAGAACACCCTGTGTCTAGAAATGCACATCCCTTAGATTCTTCTACTAGAGACTGTAACTTACCTCTACTAGCGGCATCATCCGCATAGCCCATAAATAACAACAGATGCACTGTTTCAGAATTTTCTTCTCGACTGCCGTCGTTTTCGTATACATCCGGACAGTCACGTGCCCAATGAAATCTAGAATCACATATGAAACACCTCAATACCTTTCTGTCAGACCCAAGTGGGTTCTGCCTCCTGCCGGTGGATGAGCGGTGGGCAGATACGGTTGAATATCGGCCACCACCACGACCTCGATCACGTACTGCACCACCCCGCAACATTCTCCGTCCTCGTTGAGTACCTCTAACATAAAATGTTTCCTCACCTCCAACTTCGTCACTCCAAAATACTGGTTTGCATTTCACCTCCCTGGCAGACACTGATGCATCATTCTGTCCGCCAATTTCACCAGCAAAAATACGATTCAGGGGAGATTTCATGTTTTCGTATGTCACCTCAGTTATCGCGGACATCACTAGTTGTTGCTCACTGTCTGAAAGTTTGTATGCAGCTAAGAGAATAAAAGCCATCACAGAATTTGGCAGTGCCATGTCCTGCTTCGTAAATTTGAAATAAACATGCTCAAATTCTGCCACGAACTTACGAATGTTCATATCACCGGCTCTTCTGAAGTTGTACAATTCATAAAAAGCTGCAAACTGTCGGTGTCCTTTGTCCACGAGAAATAAACTGTCTAATTTCTTCAGCAAGGTCTGAACACCATCCCCCTGCTTCAAATCAGCCACATCAACCTCCAAAGACGCCACCCTTGCTCTTCCAGACAACGACAGGTGAATAGCTAAGGTTTGTTTTTCTTTGGGTAAGTCCATCAGTTTGCACCAAATGTCGATGTCCTTTTTCCAGCTCTCATAAGCAGAATCATTTTCAAGTTTTGGAGGCCACTTAGTCGAACACGACGCCTGTATTTTCGAACTATGCTCTGCTAAAAGTGTCAGAAAAGGCAAACCACACTCACCAGCCTCACAACGCGAACTGCCCAGGCCCCCAGCTGCATACCGCAGGACCCTTCTGATGACATCATCACTCGTGACTTAGCAGGTGTGTGTGCGCGCACACACACACTAACAGCAATATGCACTAACACAAAGACGCCTTAGCACGTAGGAACAGTCCTTTCAATGTCAGGAGACGCAATAGCTCCCTGAACTTCTTCCAACCACTTCTCACCCTAGCCACAGGGCTAGCTCCTGCCCCACCTCCAGCACATAACATGTTTCCCAAATAACAAAACTCTTCCACACACTCAAGAGACTTACCAGCAAGTTCAATCCTTTCACGCCTGACAATCTCCACCTGCTCTCCCCGACATACCGTACACAGAAAATCTGCTTTATCTCGCAGTCTACCTTTAATAACACTACATCTCTTATGCACCCATTTATCACAAACACTGCACAAAATGGAATTACTTCCCACGCCCTTGTGGCAAATTGCACATAGCCACTCTCCCTCTTCTTTGACTGTACCGCCACCAACCCTAGATATCATCACTATTGTTTTATCTGTATTTACCCTTAAGCCCTTGTGCCCCATACCATCTCTCCACTTCCTAAATCCTTCCTCCGTCTCCCTTTCATTCTCTGCAACCAACACCAAATCATCAGCATGCAACATCTCCCACGGGAGTCCATTTCTGAAGTCACGTGAGAGGACTTCAAGTACGTACCATGATAAACAACAAGGGACTCAAGACTGACCCCTGATGCACACCAACATTCACAGAAAACTCATCACTCAAATCTCCATTCACTCTTACCTGGGTGCGAGCACCCACATACATGGCCAAAACCACCCTAACCAGCTACTCCTCCAACCCAAACTTTCTCATTGCTCACTTCACCACCTCTAGGGACTCTGTCAAAGGCCTTTTCCAAAACAACAAAAACAACATAGTACAGTTCCCTTATCTTTCCAACATATTTTTTCTGAAGCTGTCGAACAATGAATATGGCATCTGTCGTCCCCCTGCCTGGCATAAACCCAAACTGCATCTCATCAATATTCACTCTTTCTCTAATTATATCTTCTAGAACTCTCTCCATTACCTTCATTATCTAATCTACAAGCTATATACCTCTATAATTTCCTCTTTCCAGGGCATCACCCTTCCCTTTCTACACATTTACAACTATACTCTTCAGCCAATCATCTAGGACAACACACTCATATATAATCCTATTTATCAAGTCGGTGACTAACCTCACCCCAGTATCTCCTGAAGCCTTCAACATTTCGGCAGTCAACCCAGACAAACCTGCTGCCTTCCCCACCCGCATCCTGCCTATTGCCTCACTCACAGTAGCAGCGTCAATCAAAGGCCAAGGGCCAAACACTGGATCTACTGGCTCCAAACCTTCCCTGTCCCAGTCAAACTCCTCATTCAACAGCCGGCTATAATGCTCTCTCCATGCATCTTTAATATCCCCACTGTTCACCACTACCCTTCCTTCATCATTCTTCACACACTGCTCACCTATAACATCCCGATTATCCCTCTTCATCTGATCTGCCACCTTAAATATCAAATTTTTCCTTCCCACATGATTTAGGTTATCATGGAGAAGTCTCTGTGACTTAGACTTCGCCCTGTATACTGTACCTCTTTTCAAGCCCTACACTTGGCAGCCAAGTCCTTGTTACCACCCTTCTTCCATTCCCGGAAAAGCCTTCATTTCTCCTTAACTATGGCTTCTACACCCTCATCCCACCACAAAGTTACCTTATGTCTTGCTGGGCCTCTCATCCAACCACATATTGCATCAGTAACTCTCAAGAGGTTGTTCTTTAGAGCTCTGTACTGTTCATTAACGCCTCTGTCTACGACTCCCTGTTCAGCCACCACTCTCCTCATCTCACTATAGAAGGCATCCCTTACTGCTTTGTTTTCTAGCTTCCATATTTTCCTCCTAGGTACATATGTCCTCTTTTTCATCACTTGTTCTTTAAGCTCCATGTCACGAATCAATACTTTGTACTGCTGCACACACTCCTCGCTTCCTATAACTTTAACATCCCTCACTAACCTCCTATCAACCCTCCTGACCAGAAAATAATCTATATGACTGCTATTTCCCCCAGACTCGTACGTAATCAACCTACTCTCTCTCTTCCTAAAATGTGTGTTATACACAATCATGTTCATTGCCTCCCCAAACTCGAGTATTCTTTCCCCTTCCGCATTTCTTATACCACATGCACATCCCCCATGTTTTTTTTGTTTTTTTTTAGTGCAAGGAAGAAGGAACCAAAGGCCATGGGCCCGCATACTGTTCCTTCCAAGAAAAAACAAAAACAATATGAAAGAGAGGCAAATTCAAGATCAGTTCATTTCGAGATGCCTGGACACACTGCATTTGAAAGACTGAAGATTATAGGAAGTAGGGAACTGAGACATGAAGACAGTTCCTGAGTTGACCAGTTGCATAAATGAAGTTGACCAGTTGCATAAATGAAGGACTGGGAGTAACAGTTAACTCTTGCATTAGAGAGTTGGACAGAAAAGGGATGAGAGTTTGTTGCTAGACAGGTGCTATGTGCCCGTCGTAGAGGTGGGGGGATGCAAGCAGACAGATCGAACAGTAACCACTGAAGTAGCGAGAGATAATGATGCAAAAGTGCGGCGAAGAGACAGAGGTCGAAGGGAATCGACAGGAAGACAGTTCCAGAGTTGACCAGTTGCATAAATGAAGGACTGGGAGTAACGATTAACTCTTACATTAGAGAGTTGGACAGAAAAGGGATGAGAGTTTGTTGCTAGACAGGTGCTATGTGCCTTCTTAGAGGTGAAAGAATGCAAGCAGACAGCTCAGAGGAACAGTGACCGTTGAAGTAGCGACAGAAAAGAGATAATGATGCAACAGTGCAGCGAAGAGACAGAGGTTGAAGGGAATCAGTAAGAGGAGGAGAGTTAATGAGACAAAATGCCTTTGATTCCACCCTACTGAGAAGAGCTGAATGTGGGGAGCCTCCCCAAACATGGAAGTTGTACTCCACACAGGGGCAAATAAAACCTGTGTACAAAGTCAACAACTGTGCAGTGGTAAAGAAAGTTCGGAGTCAGCTTAGCACACCTAATCTCTTTGAAGCAGTTTTCACAGGAGATGTAATATGTTCTTTCCAAGATAAATCCCGAGTGAATGAAACCCCAACCATGTTCCAGGATGATGCAGGACTGAGCTGGACATTACTGAACATTAGAGGGTAATCCTGCGGAAGTTTTTGTTGGGTTGATAGGGGCAAGAACTGAGTCTTTGATGCATACAACAAGATTATTTTTACCCCAATCAGAGATACAAGCCAAGTCAGACATTTGGTGTGCCATAGCCTCATCCCTTGTTTGCTGAAGTAACTGCTGAGATGGACGTTGCGGGAACCGAATGGAAAGGTGAAGGGTGGAATCATCAGCGTATGAGTGGATAGGGATAGATGTACAGCTTAGAAGGAGGATGATCAGGAGTCTGAAAGGTAGGTGAGAAGATCGCCAGTGGCGCATCCCTGACGGAACCCATACTGACAATCAGAAAGAAGGTTGTGACTGGAAAGATGCTGTAAGATTTTTCTGTTAAGAAATGACTTAAAAACTCTTGAGACACAGGATGTTAAAGCAACTGGACGATAGTTAGAGGGTTGGGAATGGTCACCCTTCTTTGGGACTGGCTGAATGAGAGCAAACTTCCAGCAAGAAGGAAAGGTACAAGTTGACAGACAAAGGCAAAAGAGTTTACCTAGGCAGGGTGTAAGCAAAGAAGCACAGTTCTTGAGGACAACAGGAGGGACTCCATCAGGTCCATATGCCTTGTTAGTATTGAGGCCAGTGATGGCAGAAAATACATCATCTGAAGAAATTTTAATGTCAGCCATGTGGAAATCAGAAGAGGGAAGTGATGGAGGAACAGCACCGGAATCATCTACGGTGGAATTGGAGGAGAAAGTCTGAGCAAAGAGATCTGCTTTATCAGTAGAAGAAATAGCTACAAAGCCATCAGAGCAGAAAAGAGGAGGGAAGGATGATAAGGTAAAGTTGTTAGAAAGGTTTTTGGCAAGGTGCCAGAAGGAGCAAGAAGAATTCGAGTTGGAGAGTTGAAAGCATTTAGCACGGATGAAATTATTTTTAGCAGAGCGAAGAACAGACTTAGCACGATTCCAGGCAGAAATATAAAAAAGATGTGATTCAGCTGCTTCACCTACATGACCATTTAAGTTCCCTCCCAAAACAACTATCTCATCATCCCCCATACCACCCACTAAACGTATTAACTCATCCCAAAATCTATCCTTCTCTACCTCATTCAAGCCTGCCTGTGGAGTATATGCTGATATAATTGCAATAATCATTCCACCGAACAAAATTTTCACTACAAATATCCTACCGCTTACTCTCATTACATTCATAACATATTCCACCCATTTCTCCGCAACCAACACACCCACACCCCCATATCCGTTTGTCCCCCCCTACCAAAACAACTTATAGTAGCAATCCTTCCCAACAATCTTTCTGGCTGATCCACCCCTGAACCGGACTTCCAGCATACATGCCACATCCACCCACCTCCTACTGAATGCCTCATTGACTTCCCCTGCTCTTCCCCTCAAACGTCCTACATTCCATGAACCCACTCTTATCACCCTGAGCAATTTAATGTCCTTAGGCTTGCTTTGAAGCTTATTCTTGTATTTAGTCATAGTCAGTGATAATGAAGGGGGGTAAACATACCACAGGGCCCACCCACTGTACACGTCCTAGGTCCAGGCAATGGATCTGGGACCCATAGCCCACCAGCTTACCAGTGGCTGTGGTAGTGGCCTTGGGGAACCCTGCCAGGACAGCTCCAGGGACACCCTCCAAGCGTCCCTTGGCACTACAACTGCCCTGCCATTATGCACCCACTGATAGGGCAGCCTCTTGGGGCACTACTCCCAAGTTCGGGCCCCTCTCTATTGGGCGGAAGCAGCAGCCTGGGAACTGCAATGCCCTGTACCCTCTAGCACAGATTCAAGCCCCATCTTGCCCCAGAGCTGTGATCTATGCCGGCGGAACCCCCGTCATGCCTCCTGCCAAAAGTCCGCCACTATGTAGCGGGGGCAAAGTTTTCTGGCCGCATGCCCTTGCTGGCATCAACCCCTGTCAGTGTGTAAGACTTCATCCATCCAAAGTAATAGGCAGTAATTACGTCATGGGTAAAAAACTGAATGATACTGAAAGAAATGACGAAGCACTGGATGATAATGAAAGGAATGATGAAAGTAGAAGACAGTGACTGAAGTGACTATTCAGAATTGTGACATTGCTGAAAGTGATGGTGATGATGATGATGATGATGATGATGATGATATTGCAAATGAGGTACAGGGGTTAGATAAAGTGAGTAAGGAAGAGAAGTCAGATAAAGTAGAATGTTCTAAAGTCAAAGGGGCCATTCCAAAAGTTGTAGACAGAGTTTGATATCTTCAAAAAGGATCCAATATATGGAAAGAAGCAAATGTTTTAAGCACAGATGGAACAGTGACTGGAAAACATAAATATAGGATGAATATAAGGGATGAGAATGATGA
>JAGKTI010042281.1:0-10129 GCA_018397915.1 Birgus latro
CATCATCACTCATGACTTAGTAAGTGTGCGTGCACGCACACACACTACCAGCAATATGCACTAACACTCTCGTCCTCTCTTCTTAATTTGACAAAAGATTCCAAGGACGAAGCTGGATGGTCTATTTGCGTCTGATGCACACTATGTATCCAATGCATAGACTTTTGTGTGGGTACCATCAACACCCAATACACACTATGCATCCAATACATACACTTTTGTTTAATTACTATGAAGACCTAGTCTGTGGCCACAAACGATATGTGAGGTCCCTTGAAGTATCATAAACTTTCTAGTCTCGGCTGACTGCTGCACGCAGCCGCTCGGTTGAGGCACCTTCTTGGTGAGACAATCAGCCAGTTGTTGCGAAGTATCCACCCAAGATACTTCATCAATCTCTCCTTGCTCCAACATGTCTTTTAATACAGCAATATCAATGCGCAATCTCATGTCTTCTACGCTCCTACAGGAGTAAAGGGCGTCTACCAGGCTCTTGTTGTCGACGAAACACTTTATTTTGATCTTTACACATCCAGAAACCTCACACAATATGCTGGCGAGATATACAGCAGTCTCAGCACATTCAAGCAGTGCCAACGCCTCAGCAGATAAGGTAGATTTGACGACCCTCCTGATCTTTCTCGTCTGCCAGAATATAGGACATCTTGCCCCACTAGCATCTCATAGGAAGATCACAAAACTTCTCTGAGATCCATTGCCTACAAGGTTGGCAAATGAGGCATCTGAAAAGCACTCTATATGACAGTCTTCGATCAGCGCCATTCTTGGAATGTATAGCTTCATGTTGTCAGTCTTCACCCTTGAGATCACCTTACTGAGTCTAAGCAAATCCGCTATGGTAGCTCGGTTGCTGGTCACACTCAACTCACACACATCAAAGGCAATATCTGGCCGAGTGTGTGTGGCAATCCAACTGAGTTGCCCAATTAATGCTCGGTACTCCGTTTTCTCAGACTCGGACAGCTCTCCTGATTTTACTGCTGCACGATGTTTACTCAGCGTGACTGGTTTCAGAGATGAAGCATACTGGAATTGATCAAGCGTTATGCTGCCATCGATGTTGGAGATGACATTGAGACCAACGTATTTGAAGGCTTTTGATTCTGACCTGCCGATGAGGAATATTTGACTCAATCGGTTTATCACTTGCTGTTCGAACTCATGTGTACCAGCCCAAAGGAAGTCGTCAACGTAGATGAATACAATGCCTTTGACTTTGCCACTATTGCTCCAAGAGAACAGCGCTGAATCCAGTGATGACATTTTAGCTCCGAGACTCAACAATTGATTTTTTACGCGCAGATACCAATGCCTAGCAGCATCACAAAGGCCGTAAACAGTTTTCTTTAGTCTCCATAACTTACCATTTGCATATTCAGTTGGAGGACGTAAATGAACAACTCTCTCAATGCCATTACCTTGCAAGTAGGCAGCTTTCACGTCCATAGTGTGGCAATCCCACCGGTTGGTGGACGCCAAAGAAAGTGCCAAACGCACTGCTTCTTTTGAACAAGTAGGGAAGTCTTTTTGGAGATCCACTGAGTCTTCCTCAAATCCTCTGGCGACTAAGTGGGCCTTAACAATAGGCTTTCCATTTTTCAGTTTTTCCATCACAACCCATCAAACCGTTATGGCACCTTGCCCAACATCATCTACTTCCTCATACACATCATTATTCTGCCAGTTTGTAATTTCATTTTCCTTAGTGCATAATACGGCCTCAGAGTTGAAAAAACAAGCATTTCTGCATCATCATCAACCATTTCCCATTCGCTAAAATCCTTCTGCAAATCAATCCAATCAATGCTGCCGTCAGAGTCCCTCTTCAAATTGTAGCAGTGTTTGTACCTTCCAGTGGCTTTACCTGCCCGGCTGATAATCCTTCCAGACACCAACTCTCCACTTTCTGAATGTATTCCCTTTATTCTTTGACCAACAGAAACTTTAGGAGGCTGATTAATCAGAATAGAAACTATGGGAGGCTCATCAATTGGAACCACACAATCTTCCGACTTGTCATCTGGTGGATAATCATTCAACAATTGCGAAGAATCGTCATTAGGCTTCTCCTGGACAACATTGTTCTTCTCATCACTGCTGACACCACTTTCAACTGTAGTATCTTGCTCTGGCGCAAGCGCTAGACGACACACGTGCACTCGCACATAGACACCGCCGTGTCTCACCAGAATTTGTTTCCCATCTCTGCCTATTACAATTCCAGGACCGTGCCACTCACGACTGTAATTTCTTTTGTAGCAGACTTCATCTCCATTTCGGATGTCGTTTAAGTTACTCGAACGTACGCTGTGCTGCAGAGCCCTAGCCAAACGTTCATCTGATTCAGTCTTAATAAACTCGTCTTGCTAAATGAAGAGCATTCAAGTTGTCTCTCACAATTTTCAAAGGTGATGAAGGTTCCAAGGTTGAAGGCAGGCCAGGGTTTTGACCAAAAACAAGTTGGCTAGGAGAAAAGCCTGCGTAGCTGGTGAGAGCATTTCTTGCCGATACTGCCCATGCCAAGGCCACATCCAATTCACACTGGCTATCAGCCATTATCTTCCTAACAATGTCACCAATGACTGCATATTGACACTCATAGACTCCATTGCTCCATGGACTCTCTGCAGACGTTCTCATGATCTTGATATTGAAGGCCTCTCCCAATGCTCGCATTTCTGCATTGTTGAATTCACAGCCATTGTCTGTAAGAATTTTTCTAGGTGCACCAAACACAACAATCCAGCTCCGAAATATTCCTTTGATAATGGTGGGCACACACTTATCCGCGATTACTATCGCATTACAATACCTGGTCGCCAAATCAACAAGGACTAAGAAATAATGCCTTCCCCAAGCTTTCAAATCCATTGCTATGGCTTCGTTAAACTTAGACGCCATGGGCAAACTGACTACGGGTCAGGGCTTGGCTTTCTTAAATCTGCAACAGACTGTACAAGCATCAGATACAGCCTTGATAGCCTGCTCCAGTTCTGAACTTTTAATCCTCACATCTGTGATCAGTTTAATTAATTTTGCCAATGTTGGGTGTCCAAATTGCCTGTGAAGCTTCAAAGTGGTTTTTTCTACATCACCCCCAAGAGATGCCAGCGTGATTGTTTCACAAAATTCACGACCTAGTCATAAAGAAATTGGAAGCAAGTAATGGCCTGAAGATGAGGACTTCAAATTAATGATAGTTCCACAAATTGTGACCTGGTCACTTCCAACGTTAATCAACATTTTTGCTTTTTTCATGGAACGTTTACTCAACAGCAAGGAAATATCGCAGTTCACATCAGTCACGATGGTCGCACGCATATTTCCAATGCAGCAGGGCAGAGTAACACGTTTGAGGGAAGAAACTGTGACACCATCAGCAAAAGTAAACGTTGAGGATGACGCTTCTTCTCTTATAGCTTCACATTCGTAATCAGTGAGCTCACTTAAATAGCAATTGATCCATTCAACTCCACATACAGTTGTAGAACACCCTGTGTCTAGAAATGCACATCCCTTAGATTCTTCTACTAGAGACTGTAACTTACCTCTACTAGCGGCATCATCCGCATAGCCCATAAATAACAACAGATGCACTGTTTCAGAATTTTCTTCTCGACTGCCGTCGTTTTCGTATACATCCGGACAGTCACGTGCCCAATGAAATCTAGAATCACATATGAAACACCTCAATACCTTTCTGTCAGACCCAAGTGGGTTCTGCCTCCTGCCGGTGGATGAGCGGTGGGCAGATACGGTTGAATATCGGCCACCACCACGACCTCGATCACGTACTGCACCACCCCGCAACATTCTCCGTCCTCGTTGAGTACCTCTAACATAAAATGTTTCCTCACCTCCAACTTCGTCACTCCAAAATACTGGTTTGCATTTCACCTCCCTGGCAGACACTGATGCATCATTCTGTCCGCCAATTTCACCAGCAAAAATACGATTCAGGGGAGATTTCATGTTTTCGTATGTCACCTCAGTTATCGCGGACATCACTAGTTGTTGCTCACTGTCTGAAAGTTTGTATGCAGCTAAGAGAATAAAAGCCATCACAGAATTTGGCAGTGCCATGTCCTGCTTCGTAAATTTGAAATAAACATGCTCAAATTCTGCCACGAACTTACGAATGTTCATATCACCGGCTCTTCTGAAGTTGTACAATTCATAAAAAGCTGCAAACTGTCGGTGTCCTTTGTCCACGAGAAATAAACTGTCTAATTTCTTCAGCAAGGTCTGAACACCATCCCCCTGCTTCAAATCAGCCACATCAACCTCCAAAGACGCCACCCTTGCTCTTCCAGACAACGACAGGTGAATAGCTAAGGTTTGTTTTTCTTTGGGTAAGTCCATCAGTTTGCACCAAATGTCGATGTCCTTTTTCCAGCTCTCATAAGCAGAATCATTTTCAAGTTTTGGAGGCCACTTAGTCGAACACGACGCCTGTATTTTCGAACTATGCTCTGCTAAAAGTGTCAGAAAAGGCAAACCACACTCACCAGCCTCACAACGCGAACTGCCCAGGCCCCCAGCTGCATACCGCAGGACCCTTCTGATGACATCATCACTCGTGACTTAGCAGGTGTGTGTGCGCGCACACACACACTAACAGCAATATGCACTAACACAAAGACGCCTTAGCACGTAGGAACAGTCCTTTCAATGTCAGGAGACGCAATAGCTCCCTGAACTTCTTCCAACCACTTCTCACCCTAGCCACAGGGCTAGCTCCTGCCCCACCTCCAGCACATAACATGTTTCCCAAATAACAAAACTCTTCCACACACTCAAGAGACTTACCAGCAAGTTCAATCCTTTCACGCCTGACAATCTCCACCTGCTCTCCCCGACATACCGTACACAGAAAATCTGCTTTATCTCGCAGTCTACCTTTAATAACACTACATCTCTTATGCACCCATTTATCACAAACACTGCACAAAATGGAATTACTTCCCACGCCCTTGTGGCAAATTGCACATAGCCACTCTCCCTCTTCTTTGACTGTACCGCCACCAACCCTAGATATCATCACTATTGTTTTATCTGTATTTACCCTTAAGCCCTTGTGCCCCATACCATCTCTCCACTTCCTAAATCCTTCCTCCGTCTCCCTTTCATTCTCTGCAACCAACACCAAATCATCAGCATGCAACATCTCCCACGGGAGTCCATTTCTGAAGTCACGTGAGAGGACTTCAAGTATGTACCATGATAAACAACAAGGGACTCAAGACTGACCCCTGATGCACACCAACATTCACAGAAAACTCATCACTCAAATCTCCATTCACTCTTACCTGGGTGCGAGCACCCACATACATGGCCAAAACCACCCTAACCAGCTACTCCTCCAACCCAAACTTTCTCATTGCTCACTTCACCACCTCTAGGGACTCTGTCAAAGGCCTTTTCCAAAACAACAAAAACAACATAGTACAGTTCCCTTATCTTTCCAACATATTTTTTCTGAAGCTGTCGAACAATGAATATGGCATCTGTCGTCCCCCTGCCTGGCATAAACCCAAACTGCATCTCATCAATATTCACTCTTTCTCTAATTATATCTTCTAGAACTCTCTCCATTACCTTCATTATCTAATCTACAAGCTATATACCTCTATAATTTCCTCTTTCCAGGGCATCACCCTTCCCTTTCTACACATTTACAACTATACTCTTCAGCCAATCATCTAGGACAACACACTCATATATAATCCTATTTATCAAGTCGGTGACTAACCTCACCCCAGTATCTCCTGAAGCCTTCAACATTTCGGCAGTCAACCCAGACAAACCTGCTGCCTTCCCCACCCGCATCCTGCCTATTGCCTCACTCACAGTAGCAGCGTCAATCAAAGGCCAAGGGCCAAACACTGGATCTACTGGCTCCAAACCTTCCCTGTCCCAGTCAAACTCCTCATTCAACAGCCGGCTATAATGCTCTCTCCATGCATCTTTAATATCCCCACTGTTCACCACTACCCTTCCTTCATCATTCTTCACACACTGCTCACCTATAACATCCCGATTATCCCTCTTCATCTGATCTGCCACCTTAAATATCAAATTTTTCCTTCCCACATGATTTAGGTTATCATGGAGAAGTCTCTGTGACTTAGACTTCGCCCTGTATACTGTACCTCTTTTCAAGCCCTACACTTGGCAGCCAAGTCCTTGTTACCACCCTTCTTCCATTCCCGGAAAAGCCTTCATTTCTCCTTAACTATGGCTTCTACACCCTCATCCCACCACAAAGTTACCTTATGTCTTGCTGGGCCTCTCATCCAACCACATATTGCATCAGTAACTCTCAAGAGGTTGTTCTTTAGAGCTCTGTACTGTTCATTAACGCCTCTGTCTACGACTCCCTGTTCAGCCACCACTCTCCTCATCTCACTATAGAAGGCATCCCTTACTGCTTTGTTTTCTAGCTTCCATATTTTCCTCCTAGGTACATATGTCCTCTTTTTCATCACTTGTTCTTTAAGCTCCATGTCACGAATCAATACTTTGTACTGCTGCACACACTCCTCGCTTCCTATAACTTTAACATCCCTCACTAACCTCCTATCAACCCTCCTGACCAGAAAATAATCTATATGACTGCTATTTCCCCCAGACTCGTACGTAATCAACCTACTCTCTCTCTTCCTAAAATGTGTGTTATACACAATCATGTTCATTGCCTCCCCAAACTCGAGTATTCTTTCCCCTTCCGCATTTCTTATACCACATGCACATCCCCCATGTTTTTTTTGTTTTTTTTTAGTGCAAGGAAGAAGGAACCAAAGGCCATGGGCCCGCATACTGTTCCTTCCAAGAAAAAACAAAAACAATATGAAAGAGAGGCAAATTCAAGATCAGTTCATTTCGAGATGCCTGGACACACTGCATTTGAAAGACTGAAGATTATAGGAAGTAGGGAACTGAGACATGAAGACAGTTCCTGAGTTGACCAGTTGCATAAATGAAGTTGACCAGTTGCATAAATGAAGGACTGGGAGTAACAGTTAACTCTTGCATTAGAGAGTTGGACAGAAAAGGGATGAGAGTTTGTTGCTAGACAGGTGCTATGTGCCCGTCGTAGAGGTGGGGGGATGCAAGCAGACAGATCGAACAGTAACCACTGAAGTAGCGAGAGATAATGATGCAAAAGTGCGGCGAAGAGACAGAGGTCGAAGGGAATCGACAGGAAGACAGTTCCAGAGTTGACCAGTTGCATAAATGAAGGACTGGGAGTAACGATTAACTCTTACATTAGAGAGTTGGACAGAAAAGGGATGAGAGTTTGTTGCTAGACAGGTGCTATGTGCCTTCTTAGAGGTGAAAGGATGCAAGCAGACAGCTCAGAGGAACAGTGACCGTTGAAGTAGCGACAGAAAAGAGATAATGATGCAACAGTGCAGCGAAGAGACAGAGGTTGAAGGGAATCAGTAAGAGGAGGAGAGTTAATGAGACAAAATGCCTTTGATTCCACCCTACTGAGAAGAGCTGAATGTGGGGAGCCTCCCCAAACATGGAAGTTGTACTCCACACAGGGGCAAATAAAACCTGTGTACAAAGTCAACAACTGTGCAGTGGTAAAGAAAGTTCGGAGTCAGCTTAGCACACCTAATCTCTTTGAAGCAGTTTTCACAGGAGATGTAATATGTTCTTTCCAAGATAAATCCCGAGTGAATGAAACCCCAACCATGTTCCAGGATGATGCAGGACTGAGCTGGACATTACTGAACATTAGAGGGTAATCCTGCGGAAGTTTTTGTTGGGTTGATAGGGGCAAGAACTGAGTCTTTGATGCATACAACAAGATTATTTTTACCCCAATCAGAGATACAAGCCAAGTCAGACATTTGGTGTGCCACAGCCTCATCCCTTGTTTGCTGAAGTAACTGCTGAGATGGACGTTGCGGGAACCGAATGGAAAGGTGAAGGGTGGAATCATCAGCGTATGAGTGGATAGGGATAGATGTACAGCTTAGAAGGAGGATGATCAGGAGTCTGAAAGGTAGGTGAGAAGATCGCCAGTGGCGCATCCCTGACGGAACCCATACTGACAATCAGAAAGAAGGTTGTGACTGGAAAGATGCTGTAAGATTTTTCTGTTAAGAAATGACTTAAAAACTCTTGAGACACAGGATGTTAAAGCAACTGGACGATAGTTAGAGGGTTGGGAATGGTCACCCTTCTTTGGGACTGGCTGAATGAGAGCAAACTTCCAGCAAGAAGGAAAGGTACAAGTTGACAGACAAAGGCAAAAGAGTTTACCTAGGCAGGGTGTAAGCAAAGAAGCACAGTTCTTGAGGACAACAGGAGGGACTCCATCAGGTCCATATGCCTTGTTAGTATTGAGGCCAGTGATGGCAGAAAATACATCATCTGAAGAAATTTTAATGTCAGCCATGTGGAAATCAGAAGAGGGAAGTGATGGAGGAACAGCACCGGAATCATCTACGGTGGAATTGGAGGAGAAAGTCTGAGCAAAGAGATCTGCTTTATCAGTAGAAGAAATAGCTACAAAGCCATCAGAGCAGAAAAGAGGAGGGAAGGATGATAAGGTAAAGTTGTTAGAAAGGTTTTTGGCAAGGTGCCAGAAGGAGCAAGAAGAATTCGAGTTGGAGAGTTGAAAGCATTTAGCACGGATGAAATTATTTTTAGCAGAGCGAAGAACAGACTTAGCACGATTCCAGGCAGAAATATAAAAAAGATGTGATTCAGCTGCTTCACCTACATGACCATTTAAGTTCCCTCCCAAAACAACTATCTCATCATCCCCCATACCACCCACTAAACGTATTAACTCATCCCAAAATCTATCCTTCTCTACCTCATTCAAGCCTGCCTGTGGAGTATATGCTGATATAATTGCAATAATCATTCCACCGAACAAAATTTTCACTACAAATATCCTACCGCTTACTCTCATTACATTCATAACATATTCCACCCATTTCTCCGCAACCAACACACCCACACCCCCATATCCGTTTGTCCCCCCCTACCAAAACAACTTATAGTAGCAATCCTTCCCAACAATCTTTCTGGCTGATCCACCCCTGAACCGGACTTCCAGCATACATGCCACATCCACCCACCTCCTACTGAATGCCTCATTGACTTCCCCTGCTCTTCCCCTCAAACGTCCTACATTCCATGAACCCACTCTTATCACCCTGAGCAATTTAATGTCCTTAGGCTTGCTTTGAAGCTTATTCTTGTATTTAGTCATAGTCAGTGATAATGAAGGGGGGTAAACATACCACAGGGCCCACCCACTGTACACGTCCTAGGTCCAGGCAATGGATCTGGGACCCATAGCCCACCAGCTTACCAGTGGCTGTGGTAGTGGCCTTGGGGAACCCTGCCAGGACAGCTCCAGGGACACCCTCCAAGCGTCCCTTGGCACTACAACTGCCCTGCCATTATGCACCCACTGATAGGGCAGCCTCTTGGGGCACTACTCCCAAGTTCGGGCCCCTCTCTATTGGGCGGAAGCAGCAGCCTGGGAACTGCAATGCCCTGTACCCTCTAGCACAGATTCAAGCCCCATCTTGCCCCAGAGCTGTGATCTATGCCGGCGGAACCCCCGTCATGCCTCCTGCCAAAAGTCCGCCACTATGTAGCGGGGGCAAAGTTTTCTGGCCGCATGCCCTTGCTGGCATCAACCCCTGTCAGTGTGTAAGACTTCATCCATCCAAAGTAATAGGCAGTAATTACGTCATGGGTAAAAAACTGAATGATACTGAAAGAAATGACGAAGCACTGGATGATAATGAAAGGAATGATGAAAGTAGAAGACAGTGACTGAAGTGACTATTCAGAATTGTGACATTGCTGAAAGTGATGGTGATGATGATGATGATGATGATGATGATGATATTGCAAATGAGGTACAGGGGTTAGATAAAGTGAGTAAGGAAGAGAAGTCAGATAAAGTAGAATGTTCTAAAGTCAAAGGGGCCATTCCAAAAGTTGTAGACAGAGTTTGATATCTTCAAAAAGGATCCAATATATGGAAAGAAGCAAATGTTTTAAGCACAGATGGAACAGTGACTGGAAAACATAAATATAGGATGAATATAAGGGATGAGAATGATGA
>JAGKTI010042282.1:0-10129 GCA_018397915.1 Birgus latro
TTGGAAAACTCGAGATTCCAAGGGGTTCGTACGCCTTTATGGGTGAGTTTTTAGTTGATAACAAAATTAATTGATTGAATATATCACAAGCAGAGAGAATTTCAACTCTGTTTCACATAGAAGTAAAGTTATTTGCTCCTGCATCGCGTGACGGTCGGGTCAGGCCGGGTAGGACCTGGCCACTCATCTCCAAATTTAACTGAGAGTAAACATCGCTCGCTGGCTTCGCTCTCCCGCTCGTAGTCATAAATATGAGCATCTCCATCACCATTAATATCAATGTCATTTTCGTCAGCATGATACTATTTCTAACAGTCAGCTGTGTAAGGTGGATCTTATATCAGGAAGAGCAAAAGTACGAGATAAATAATCTCCTGATGTCTCACGTCATTTTACACGCCCTTCTTTCCATTCTTCTTCCTTTCCTCCGGTGTACGTGTTTTTTGAAGGCGCGCTTAAACGATTTCGTAGTGATTATTAGTTTATCATTATCATCATCATCATCAGCAGCAGCAGCACTTTCATTATCATCATCATCATCACCTTCATCATTATCACCATCATCACCATCATTATCACCATCATCACCACCTTCACCATCATTATTATCATCATCAACTAAAAATCGGTTAGGGAGGATCAAGAAACAGAAAAACAAAAAGGTGTAAGAAATATCACCCCACCTTTTCTCTCACCCTCTCTTCCTTCCCGAACGCTCCCCTCCCCTGCCCTGTTGTAAAGTCTTTTTAAAACCACCCGTACATACCTAATTAACCCCGGCTCGCTCCTCACCTGTAATACTCTAATGAAATCTTCCTCATTGACTTGGAAATGGAAGGAAAGTCTCTCTCTCTCTCTCTCTCTCTCTCTCTCTCTCTCTCTCTCTCTCTCTCTCTCTCTCTCTCTCTCTCTCTCTCTCTCTCTCTCTCTCTCTCATCGCCGAGAAAGAAAGGGAAGTATGGTTTTACGGTGCTCAAGCTAAGTTACAGGGAATGTTTCAATGGATATAATTAGAGTAAAAGCATGTGATATTCAGGAACTATTAATTCACGGTGAATATGTGACTGTTCTACCGTAGTAGTAAAATTAATTAATGCTTAAGCTAAGTTATGATATACTTTTTTTTTCCCAGGTTTCTTGTGAAGCGTGCTGAGTGCTTCAAATAACTTTACTTAATTAAGCATGTGTCTGAAACGGATTAATGGAGAATCATCATTATCATCATCATTATAAATGTCATTATCATCATCATCGTCGTCGTCGAAGTAGTAGTAGTAGCAGTGCTAGTATTAGTAGTAGTAGCAGTGGTAGTAGTAGTAGTAGTAGCAGTGGTAGTAGTAGTAGTAGTAGTAGTAGTAGTAGTAGTATCAGTAGTAACAGTCCTGACAGTTTTTCCTCTCCTTGGATGGAATGATGTAGTCAATACAGATATCAAATATCGTTGCTAAAGTTAAGAAACGTTATTATTTGCGAAATTTCCAAGTTCTAGTTTCTTCATCTCTAAGACGTCTTATGTTTTCTGTAGCTGACACCAGACGATTTTCTTCAGTTTCGGAATGGCATGTCAGAAATTCAGTCTCTTAAGTATGTCAAATTTGTATTTTTTTTAATTACCTCAGACTGATTTCATTTTGTTTAAGGACTGTCTTCTAAGTAAGGAGTTTAAAGGAGATGATTTCTAACTCTTTCACTAAGGGGAGATTTTTCAGCGTTAAGAAAATCGTTTGGAGTAAGCAAAAATAAAGGGAAATTACATCTCTGTACTGAAAGTCTTCTAGTATTTATCGGTATTACGTTGTCAGTGTGGAGGCATCGTCCATTCTGGCCTCCCACATCCCTCTGCTTCTCTTCCACAACACACTGTTTCCACTGGAGGGCTTCCATCCCGGGAGAGGAAGAAAAATGCACACTTTTCGGTCTTCCCACCCCCTCTCCTATTTATACAGCTTGGGTGTAGCATTCGTTTCAGTGCCAGCTTTCTCCAACCCATTATACTCTTTTCACTTAAACTGACCATAAATTGTTGTCTCTCCATCTTGAATGCTTAATAATAATCGCAGGTTAAGAGCAGAATTTTATGCTAGTCACGAGAAAGTGTATTAGGAAGGGTGTTAGATCCAAGGCAGTTTTTTTCAGCCACTGAGCTACTATAAATATACAACTAAGGGATGAGCATCTGAGCCAAGCTACGATTAATAAAAAAAAAATAAAATAATATTTGATTCAAATAACAACTCTTGAGATTCATGTCTGTTGCCAGAAAATATTTAAAGTGCTCCGTCTTCTTTCTTATTCCTTATTCAGTGCTCGTGCGTGGCACTCGTTGTCGTATTTCTCCCCCACTAATTTAACCAGCAACAAATGGGATTCATGCTTGTTAAAAATGAAGTATCCAGTGTTTCTCACATATACTGTATTTTTTGTTAAAAATGAAGTATCCAGTGTTTCTCACATACTTAATGTTCGTGTCTGATATTCGTTGTCTGTACCAGCTTTTCCCTTGCTATCATTCATATAATTCATGCACCTTTAACTGTCCGCAAGTTTCGTCACTTGGCAGCTATTTTTCCGTAACTCATTGGTAGAGTAAGACAATACTGTAGCTCTGTATCCATTATAACACTTTTTCCTGACTAACACCAGCTCCTACACTTGTTTTTTCTTGGCACCTCTGCATTCAAAATGGAGAGATGGAATTTTAGGGAAGGGTAAAGTGTACAGTAAAATTCAGTTCACATACCGTTTGATTTGAACCGTTACCAGTTCTCACTAAATAAATTTTAGATTTCATTTAATCTAGTCTGTTGTGGCTATACTTTGTGAAGAGACTTTACTGTCGCCAAAAATTGAATACCGGCTAATGGGCTTTATTCTTGGGTTTTAAAAGACTCCCTTTGCGCTTCTTCCTAACCAGTATATTTTTGGCCATTGAAGTTTAACCCTCTTATGGCCGGGGCAACTTTAGCATTTTGTTCCAGTTAACGCAAGACGATTTTATTCAGCTGAGTCAGTCATAGGAACCAAAAAAGCTTAAAATACTCTGGTACTTATGTCGTCTGCTGAAGTCCGTCTCAAACAATTCGAGAAATCTAAGTCGAATAAAATCGTCTGGTTGTGGTAACAGTAAAACGAAAGACATCATGGTGAAGGAGTATAAAAGATATAAAAATCCCGATGTGCAGTGTGAAATATTAACAGTTAAGGGAGATTTGTTTAAGACCCTCAAGAACCCACGAGAGCACAGCTCAGTTTTTCACAAGAGCTAATTTCTTTCCTGACATTCATAATTGTCATCATCTCCACCACCATCATCATCATCACTGTTTTTTTTCTTTTCTTTTCTTCCCGGATGCGGAAACAAACCTAGGAGCAGCTGTCTTCATCTCTCACTAATGACTTCCGGACGCAACGTGCTTCACTCTGTTAGACTTTAGCCACACACCATACTACACACATCACCACAACACATCATACCATACCACCCTTTCACGCACCACACAAAATCACCCTCCCACACAACAACACACCACACCACATCAGGTGGTCCAAATTCTCCAGCATGTAGTGCTTTGTATTTGTGATGCATCAAAATGTGACATGAAGTCTACGGTACCTAATTTCCTTAGAGTAAAAGGCTTGTTTACATTAGGAGGAAGATGACCTCTTCATTATGCTTCTCCAGCAACCATATTTTTTGTACTGGATTATGATTGCCCCGTTGTAGTGACAGGATATGAAAACCTCTCTAAAACTTTTCGATATTTTCTTTTTCATGTCTGCTGTGTGTATACGACTTTGTTCAACTCGGGGAAGATCTTCCGAAATGAAGAGATTACGCAAAGCATTCTCTAACTCTTCCGTTACCATATATCTCCTTTAAATTGGTTAGAATCATCTGTATGTAGCAATTTTTTTTAATGCATTGCCGGTATAAAGGGTTACAAGAAATCCCCAGTATGCTCAAGAAAATTGTCTGGTGCTATAATGAACAAAATAGAATATCATTGTAAGGAGTGTACTGTAGCTTCCGTGTTATTATGTCCGTGCTACTTCTACTAAGACGATATTATCCGGCTTAGACCGCACCCCTCATAGTGAAGGGATGAAAGGGAGCTTACATGAAAAGTTTTATGTATAAAGTTTTTCCCCCGTCACAAAGAATGGTGCTCCTTTCCCTCACGGATCAGTGGCTGTAAAAATTGCCTAAGATATTTTATGAATACGGACCCTGTTGCCGGTCGGAGGTAGGATCCTTGAACATAATTACGATCGATTCCACATCGTAACTTTTATTTTTTCTAGCGAGGGAAAGGTCAAAGTTACACGGCAAGGTCATCTCAAGCACTTTTATCTGATGTAGACTAAAATTTATGGAAGGTTCTGTTTAAAACAAGTAAACAGAAATTTGAAAATAGGAACAAAGAGTTGAAGATCAAGATCACGGGGAAAGATCAGGTTTCATAGTCACTGAAAAAGTCAGCTTAAACAGTTCTGATCTATTTAAATAAAAAAAAATGGCAGAAGAGTTAAGAAGCAGGCAATTATGAAGTCATTCGATTTTGAGGGTAATCAGTCGAACGTCAAGATCACAGGGCTAAAATCAAATATTTGGTCCTCAGAACTCTGCGTGTTTCTCCTCCTCTTCCTCCTTTACCTCTTCCTTCTTCCTCTTCTTCTTTAATTGTAATAATAATAATAATAATAGCGGCAACAAGAACAACAACAACAGCAATAACAACAATATGAAACAGCCTAACGGAACGTCAGTGATAACTGTTAACATGTTCTGTAACATGACATTAACATATATGGCAGAACGGATAAACTAATAACAAAAATAGTAATAATAATAATAACTAGAATTTTGAAACTGCTGAAGCAATATTCAGAGAACTCCACATTCCAGATGGTAATAAGAAAGCACTCTTAGGATTCTGAAAATACTTTTGTTGTCATTGTAGACGTAATTTTAAGGAACTTTTAATGTCTCAACAATTATTACGGATTTTCTGTGACCTTGAGATCAAGGTCAAGGGCATTCATATTATGCAAATCATGTTCACTCATGACCCACTACATTTCCTCCAAGTTTGGTCAAAATCGAACAAATACTTTCCTATTTACCACTTTCCAGGATGAGGCGGTCATTTTGATTTTCCTCGATATCTCAAAAAGTATTTGTTCGATGTCAATATCAATACCCAGGTGATCTAGTATATGTTGGCGACTATATACTGGAACATTTGCAGAGTAATCGATTCAGTTGTTTTTGCTGTGCAAAAAATGAAAAAAAAAAAAAAAACATAGCGGGCACGAGTGCTAGGGAAAAAAAAATTGTCAGAAGAAGCCTGCAACCAAGACACATCGCTCCCGAAAATTTCAAGTCTTTGCCTCGAACGGTCTTGGAATGCCAGCCTTCTAGATCTTCCCGGAAAAAAAGATATAATATCTACAGTATCACGAAGAACTCCTCAGAAAGTGGATTCTTAATAATGAAGCGCCGAAAACTTGGGCCTCAAGCCGTCAACGCAAAGCGTCGCCCGGTATGCCTCTGCCAAGTCGCTATGACAGGGTTCATTGTGAGTTGAAATGAGACGAAAAATAAACTAAGGCGACCACATATGACCTTGACCTTTGATCCCCTAACCTTGCTGACCTTATCAATTCATTGTTCCTTCATACTGTATCACTGACAAAAGATTGGTCGAAATCCATCAGGGGGTTCAGAAGATATTACCCCCTTACCCATATGATCTTGACCTTTAACCCCTCGACATTGCTGACTTCAAAAATTCATCATCTCTTCATCCTGCATCACTGTTGAAAATTTGGTCAAAATCCATCAAGGGATTCAGGAGATATTGCACCTACACCCATATGACCTTTACCTTTGATCCCTTGACCTTCCTGACCTTATCAATTCATCATCCCTTCGTAGTGTATCACTGACAAAAGTTTGGTCGAAATCCGTCTAAGGGTGTAGGAGATATCTTGCCCACATCCATATGACCTTTACGTTTGACCCCATGACCATGCTGACCTAATCACTTCATCGTCCCTTCATACTGCATCACTGAAAAAACTTTGGTCGAAATCCGTTGTGAGGTTCAGGAGATATCGCGTCCACAATGATAAACTAAGTCAGTCACATATGACCTTGACCTTTGACCCCCTTGACCTAGCTGACCTAAACAGTTCATGATCTCCTCATATTGCATCACTGACAAAAGTTTGGTGAAAATCCGTCTATGAGTTCAGGAGATGTCGTAGCCCCAATCGTGTTACGGATGCACAGACCCACGCACAAATCCACGCACACACGGACGGACTGACCAGTCACTTAATGCCTCTTCCACCATAGGTGAACGGTGGCATAATAATAATAATAAACATATGCAGTAGGCAGGGTGGGGACAGAAATGCCCATGAGTTCGTTTGTCGAGGCACGCCTTGTATAATGTGTCGTTGGTCAGTAAACTGATAGATTGATAGACAGATAGATAGATAGACTGGTAGGTTACTTAGGAAGATATTAAGTTCTGATGTAGTTTTGAAGATATAAATGAACTATTAACCGGGATTGTGTAGTTGCTTAAAAAAGCAAGACCATTGACTATGTACACGTATTCTGAGACCGGTGTGTCTCATAACCGGGCCCCAACTTTATTCACACAGCAGCTAAACCTTGGTAAAAATCTACTCCTGTAACTGCGCCACATATGTCTGCACAGCTTTTAATTAATAGTAGGCCTCGGTAATCCCGACCTATTGATTTTCAGCGTTTAAGGCTCTGGTGTTCTGAAAAAAAAAAAAAAACAGTCTCATGGGATTCTTAAAGGGTTCTAGTTATAATGTAAATTTTAGAAAAGTGATATGACTTTGAAAAAGAATAAAACACCAATACTGTATATTAGTTAGAATAAAATTCATTGGATTCTGAATAGCCATTAGTTATAATGATGAATTTATAGAGCGTTGAGAACGGAAGAGAGGGAAATAAAACATCAGTACATTATGTATTTTAATGAAAAACATACAGGTGAGAGATCAGGTAAGAAGGGAGATGAGCGGTGGAAGTGGATAGGTTGTCTTACCATACTCTAGCTGAAACGAAACGAGAGTGACGATGGGTTGTATTTCTCGTGAGCTTAGGGATCATTCTAGCACTTACTTCCTTGAGCAATTTCTCATATCAGAGGCTTAACACTCTCACCACCATGACGTCTTCATATTATATTCTTGCCGCCACCAAACGACTTTACTGAGCTTGAGATTTACTTTTCGAACTGTGGGGTTAGATTACAGCCTTCACTAACCATTTCACTAACTAACTCGAGTAAAGTCGTCTGTTAGCAGCAGGAATAAACCACAAAGCCTTCATCGTAAGGAAAAGATTTCAAATTAGCCTCTCCATCAACACCTCCACTACGCCATCGATTTTTCCATGCTTTTCTCCCCTTCGTCAGTATTTTTCATTATGCACAGAAACGATCTCTAGTGGTGAAGGAGTAGAATTACACTAAAGAATTACTCTCCACGCTGATAATGTCTTTCTTAGTTTTACTCTTGCTGCCTCCAGATTCTCTCATTCAGCTTAGGGGAGAATTTTATTTTCGAACTGGAGGAAACAGATATAGCGTTTTTTAATTTCTTCAACACGAACGGCCATTCCGAAGTTGAATAAAATCGTCTGTTAGTAGTAAGAATAAAATATATATTACGTCCTCTGGCTGACAAGGTAAGCATCCCATATACAGAGATTTTCTAGCAAGGAAGAAGTGCTAGGGAGCCTCCTAAGCCAACGATACTGTAGTCCAAAGGAGACATCTTATTCACAAGGGACCTGGACTAGATGACGTGACTAGGAATGCAACATGGGGGAGGAACACAACATATTTTAATTTTAATCTCAGGAGATTGAATATCAGATTTTTAATTGTACTGTAAAAATGGAGTGGAATTTTTTTCATATAAAATATAACAGGGTGAGAAAATTGAAAAATGATTGCATCTCGGATGATCCGGATTAATTAAATTAAAAAAAAATAATGGGGTGGAATAACGTACCAATTATTTCATCGCACATGATGGAACTGTATAATGAAAAGACAATTATAACTCAGTAAAAATGTTTTAGTTAATAGAAATGTTGAATAACTGAATCAAACTCGAGTCAGTAAGTTTCTCAAATAGTCTGAAGTCGTATTCAACAAAAATGGAATAACAGTAAATATTTATCAAAAAACAAATGTAATTACACATCTCAGAAACATGACCAGATCCTTTTTTTCCAGCTGATAGATTTTCAGATTATAGGAGATGAAGCTCAATATAAACTAAAGATTCTTGATGAGCAGATGAGCAATAGGGAACACACATGGAACATAACAGAATTACACCAGAGTATTTTTCTTCCTTAATATGAAATTCCACATCTTCAAAACATAAGAGTTCCGTTTATATCATTACAAGGCGTTTCAGATTATAAAAAGTTGGCTTTAAATGTAATATAGTGCGTTTGATCCGCAGTAAACTGAAATTAGAAAAAATATATATATGTATCTCTAGATATAATTCCGTATCTCATAAAAATAATAAACTCTCTGTTTCAGAAGATGAAACTTCTTTAAAAAATAAATCAGTTGCAGAATAAACTGTTATGCTTTTGATCAGGAACAAACAGAACTAAGATATAACAAACAGCTTTTTACCTTTTGTAGATGGAAAACCAAATATAAATGTATCCCTGTCAGCAGCTGAAGATTCAGATTATTTAAAAAAAATGAAGAACAGTATATAATGTTTTTGATGAGCAAGGGAATCTGTTACCTTGTATCCTGAGGTCATGGGACTTGACTGCAAGGCATTTGACTCCTGCCCTGGGGAATGTCGTAAACTGGAGGGGAATGGGTCAGATGAGTGGAAGGGAAAACACAAGTAAGGGCTTAACACTTCTCTTAAAGAGTATAATAATCATTATATTATTGTTACTTTCAGGAGATTTTACTTAATTCGGAGAGAGCCCCATGGTGGTGAAGGCTGTATCTAACCCCTTCAGTTCGAAAAGTCTATCCTGTTCTAAGATAATCGTCAGGGGTCAGCAAGAATAAATGACGTCCTCTGATTGAAGGGTTGAAATTCTTTATCTCCCGATTCGAACTACAAATTAAGAGCATATTTTCAGACTGTACCTAAAACTAACAGGGACATGATGTCACTTAGTGGAGGGGTCAGCAAGTATTGATGGGGTGATGGGTCGCTAGGAAAGAGCCAATCATTCTGTAAAATACGTTAACGTGTCTGTAAGGTAACTTAGAGGGACACCTTCACGTTGTGGCACAGATATGTGTGCAACTCCATTACCCAGCTATACAATCGTCCTGTCCTTCAAAAGGAGGATGGTGGACTGCAGGAGGAAAACTTCAGCTTGTAGTCCACTGGGTCCACATTTCAGATGAACCTGGTGCTATAGCTACTGTTTCTAATGTGAGGCACGCCAGCAGTTATTTTTTTTTTTACCCTTTCAGCTTGCTCTTACCAAAGGATGATATTCAGCTTAACAGAGCACCCCAGTTGTACAGGGGTTCATGAAGACTGTATTTGACTCCGTTATGTTGTCCTTGTCTTACTTTATAGTTAGGCATGAGCTCCGAAGAATGGGTCAGCCGGCCTTCCGAACTTATCAGCTTTGCCTGCGATCTAGTGTTCATTTGTTCTGATATTTTGATAGTCAGTATGTTCTTCAGCTAAGCTGCCTTCTTTCTTTTTTCTTTTTTGTACAGCTTCTTTGAAGTTGGGCTCTGTGTTGTTCTGAAAGCTATATAAAGGAAGAATTAAGCGCTTTTTAGTGTTTTCCCAGCCACTCATTTCATCCGCATGTCACTATGAATGAGTCACATGGAGGGGAATGTTGAGAAAAGTCCACATACACACTCCGTGATAATCTACTTGTTATGTACGCAAAGACAAAGGGGTTATGGATCAACACTATTGACAGCATTATTAAAACATCAACATAAATATTTCCCAACATCAACATAGATCACTTATACATATTTATATATACTGTATATGTATATTATGTAAAATATTAGTATATTTATTTTGCTTTTTACAAGATCAGCGAATA
>JAGKTI010042283.1:0-10128 GCA_018397915.1 Birgus latro
GCTGCCACTTCACACCAAACAGTGTCCGCGTATACCTCTTCCGCTATCCCTGAGGCTGTTGGGTGAGTTTGACCCAACATCAGCCTCCCCTAGTTGGGTTCCGTGGTGGGTGGGGGGTGGGGTGGTGAAAACTACCAATTACATTTTTATGAGTACTACTTCTACTACTACTGGCTCGATTACGGTGACGACCCAGGACTCGCTTTTGACCGTGGCCTCGACTTCTTCCCCTCCTCCTAAAAGTTCAGTTACAATGAACACGCCATCCGCCGTACCTACTGTGTCTTCCACTCCTCCAGCTTCTGTTCTGTCTACCTCAATTAGCCCCTCTACTATTATCACACTCCATCCTTACCTTCCTCCTTCACTCCCTGTCTCTGTTACTTCTATGTCCTCTACCTCTCTCTCCAGACCTCGTCCTTCTTCGTATGTGCCAGCCCCTTCCCTCACTTCCTCTCTGTTCGATACACAGACATGGTCAAAATTTTTTTAATATCCTTGATGCATCTGATGACCTCTCGCTCCACCTCTCTCTACTTCGACAGGTAGGCAGGGATGTCACCTTCTCGGCTCGTCCGAATGGTTCCCGCCTCCTTGTTGTTCACAATGCCGCCCAGGCCGAGAAGGTGGCATCACTAGTCAACAACTCAGGTCAACCCATCTCTGTGTTCCCAGATATTCAGCTTAATTCATCCACTGGCACTGTCCGTTTACCATCATCAATGTCCTTCGGCCAGAGGCCTTTCGCAGAATGCTCCACTGACATAGAGCTAATCCTCTCAGAACAGCATCACCCAATCCGTTCAGTACATTATTATACAATTCCTCCTCGCGGACGCCGACAAGAACCAGCCAATATTGTTAAAATAGTCTTTGCTTCTCGTGACTTACCCTCCACAGTTATTATTGGGGGCACTGTCCTCCAAGTACGCCAGTATATTCCGCCTCCTCGCCAGTGCACATCTTGTTGGCGCTTTGGCCGCCCCGCCAAATACTGCCGCTCATCTGCAGTCTGTGCCAACTGTGCACTGGCCAGCCATGCCTCTTCAGACTGTGTTACCACCATCCGGTGCTGCCCCAACTGTCGTGGTAGCCATTCTGCCACCCACCGACAATGTCCCGTCTACCTTTTTGAATCGGAAGTATCTACTATCCGTTGGAAAACTGGCCTCTCCCTTAGTGAGGCTCGTCGCAGAGCTCGCAACCTCGGTCACCATCCTAACGTTACCTACGCACGTGTAGCCCGTCCTTCTGCCATAGTAACTTCCAGTCTCAGTACTACTACTACTTCCCCTTCTGCACCTGTCTCTGTATCTACTGCCCCCTCTTCCTCTCCTCTCTCCTCTCGTCTTCCCACCTCTCACTCTGTCTCTACACCTGTGGCTTCAGTCTCTCCTTCTCTTCCTCCCAGTACTCTTGTTTCTACCTCTTCCTCCTCTCAGCTGCACCTCCCCTCTACCTCAGACCTTCCCGTACAGACCCCTCTTGTTCCTATCTCTAATTCTTTCTCTGTTTTAGATTCCTCTACCCCAACCTCCTCTCCAGCTCCTTCTTTACCTGTTCCTTCTCCTTGTCCTTCCCCCTGTTCACAACTTCGTCCCTCCTCTCACTCCTCCACTTCTGTTACTCAGACCCGCCGTTTGGCGCCCCTGGCCCAACGCAATACTCGACCCCCACCCTCCTCTAATAGTAAGCGCAGTTTGTCCACCGCATCAGACTCTAAGGCCTCTCCTGCCCATCCTCCTTCTTCTCCAGCTCGTAAAGTCCGGGCAACAAATTCCCGCCCCTCCCGATCGACACACACTGCCTCGTCAAAACCTGTATCACAGCAATCTCTCCAGTCACATCCCCGGACCGCCCACACCAAACCCTCAGGCGATGACGACAGTGAAACTATTACCAAGATTATGGATTATATTTTAACTTCCACGCCAAATTCAGTAGCCAATGCTGTATCCTCTCCTTCCATTCTCTCTGTTGAAATTCATCCTGTACCTCCTGACCTCCCTCCCACTCCTCTCCCTCCTTCCTCTCCCTCTCCTTCTCCTTCTATCCCCTCCTCCTCTTTGCCCCACTCCTCTTCCACTTCCCACAGTACTCCTTCCCCTTTGTCTCTCCCCATGCCTCCAGGCTATAGAGACCATTCTGCCCATCCACCAATTTCACCTTCTATTCTTATCCCTACTATCGCAACGACTCGGTAATATATGTTATTATTCTGTATTGTATTTTAATTCCTATGTCATATTTTTTACTTCCTATGTCATATATTTTACTTCCTATGTCATATATTTTACTTCCTATGGATTATATTTTACTTCCTATGGATTATATTTTACTTCCTGTTTATTATATTTTACTTCCTGTGTACTATAGTTTGCTTACAAGAACCCCGTTTATCTTCCCCTCCGGTACCTATACCTGACTATTGTTTCTTGTTCTCTCCTGCTTCTCTTTCTGTAACAGCTATCTTAGTCCACCATACAGTTCCTCTTGAACGTCTGTCCATTAACACCACCGTTCCATGTCATTTTATTCGTGTGTTTCTTGGACGTTGGATTACGGTGGTTTCGGTTTATTTGTCTCCCTCCCAGCCTATTGACCTCTCTGCCTTATCTCTTTTATTACCCCAACTACCCACCCCAGTTTTATTGCTGGGGGATTTTAACTGTCGCCATGTTTTATGAGGCGATGACGTTACTAATTCGCGTGGCCGTTGCCTTGAGTCTTTTATTTTTAACGCAGAGTTATCCTTATTGAATACAGGAGCTTCAACACATTTTGACGCTACAACTCATACCTTCTCCTGTCTAGATCTCTCCCTGTGCTCCCCATCCCTTTCTTCAGATTTCCACTGGGCTGTTCTTTCTGATATTGTATATAGTGATCACTTTCCTATCAAACTTACTCTAACTACATATTGTCCCGTAATTAGACCCCCTCGATGGTGTTTTCCGAAAGCTGACTGGCCGTCATTTACTTCACTAACTATTCCTTCTGTACCTCCTTCTTCCTTCTCTACTGTTTTAGACATGCTCACCTATTTTAATGTGTTAGTTCTAAGTGCAGCTTTGACTGCGATTCCTAGGTCGTCCCGTCCTTTTGCTTCTAAGTGTGTACCTTGGTGGAATTCGGATTGTACTGTGGCTCTCCGTGTTAAACGTGCACGTTGGAAGAGCTACCTACGTAAACGCAACACCCAGTATGAACAGAGTGCATTTCTAATGTTTAAAAAGGCCCGCGCTTCTCTTCGTAGGACAGTTAAACGGGCTAAACGCCATAGCTGGAGATTATACGTTTCCACCATTACTACAAATACACCCATTGCTTCCGTTTGGAAACGTATACGCAAAATTGCCGGTAAACATCTTCCCATGCCTTCCCCTGTTGGATGGGGAATCAGTTGCAGATGCTCGTTTAGTTGCTAATGGCTTAGGTCTTCATTTTAGTAATGTTAGTAACGGTTCTCATCTCTCACCTGAATTCCATGCCCTTAAAACTGCTACTGAATGTACGCCAGTTGTCTTCCAGCTGTCGTCTAGTCAGTCGTATAATGCGCCTTTTACTCTCCATGAATTGTCCTCAGCCCTTCGTCTTTGTAAGAACACTTGCGAGGGTCCTGATGGCATACACTATAATATGCTCCGTCACCTTTCCCCCCAGGCCCTGGCCCTATTATTAATTATATATAATCGTATCTGGACAGAGGGTGTCTTTCCTCCCTCTTTTCGTAATGCTGTCATTCTCCCATTTCTTAAGCCAGGAAAGCAAGGCCATGCCCCTCAAGATTATCGCCCCATTGCTCTTACTAGTTGTCTTTGCAAATTGTTCGAGCGTATGATAAATCATCGTCTT
The DNA here is from genome assembly GCA_018397915.1 of Birgus latro. Classification (NCBI taxonomy): domain Eukaryota; kingdom Metazoa; phylum Arthropoda; class Malacostraca; order Decapoda; family Coenobitidae; genus Birgus; species Birgus latro. The sequence continues at coordinate 3,856 of JAGKTI010042283.1, forward strand.
ATGTGGCTCCTAGAATCCAAACAGCTTTTGTCCCCTTCACAGTTTGGCTTTCGTAAAGCTCGCGGTACCTTAACTCCCCTCCTAAATCCGGAGACATATATTCGCTCAGCTTTTGTCACTCGGCAATCTGTGGTCGCAGTGTTCTTTGACCTTGAGAAGGCTTATGACACAGCTTGGCGCTATCATATTTTACGCACAGTTCGATCTTGTGGGATTGATGGTAACCTTGGGGTTTTCTTAAAGAATTTTCTATCATCCGGTTTCTTTAGAGTCTGTGTTCAGCATACTTATTCAGATCCCTTCCCACAATATGAAGGTGTCCCCCAAGGCAGTGTTCTTAGCACTACTCTCTTTTTATTGGCAATTAATGGGATTATATCCTGCCTCCCAGTTGGTGTCCGCTCTTCTTTATATGTAGATGATTTTGCAATATATGCCTCAAATTCTGACATCTCTGCCCTTGGTGCTCTTATTCAACGTGCGGTTTCTGCTGCCTCAGAATGGGCTACTTCTCATGGCTTTCGGTTCTCTCCTCTTAAGTCTCATGCTATTACTTTTACTCGCTCACATCTTATTTCCCAACCACCTCTTTTTCTCTATGGCTCTCCTCTCCTATACAAAACCTCTGCTTCCTTTCTTGGCCTTCTTTTCGATTCCCGTCTCACTTGGAAGGATCATATTGCCTCCTTGAAAATCTCAGCCTTGCAACGCCTCCGTCTCTTACAAACTTTGTCTCATGTGTCGTGGGGTGCTGATCGGGCTACTCTCCTTCGGCTCCATATTGTTCTCGTTCTCTCCAAACTTGATTATGCTTGCCAAGTTTATTCTTCCGCTTCAGACACCGTCCTCCAACAACTTGATTCTGTGCATCATCACGGTCTCCGTCTGGCACTTGGCGCTTTTAAATCCTCCCCAGTTGAGAGTCTGTATGCTGAATCAGGAGTTCCATCACTTTTCCGCCGTCGTGCTCTACTTTCTCTTCGTACTTATGCTAAGTTGCACTGTTTTCTTCATACTCCTCTGCTTCCTCCCACTCCTGACATAGACATGTTTTCCACCCCTAGAACCAGGCCATCTTTTGCAATTCGAGCTCGTACTCTCCTCTCGCATTCCTCTCTTGCTATTAGTAATGTTTTTTCTTACCGCACATGTTTTTTTCCCCCCTGGCTACTTCCGCGACCTCACATTTATTCTTCCATTTTCCCCTATTCCAAGTCCAATTCTTCTTCATTCATTCTCCGTGCCCGGTTTTCTGACCATCTCTCCCGCCATTCCTCTGCAGTCCCTATATACACTGATGGTTCAAAAAACCCGGAGGGTGTTGGCTTCGCGATCCTCTTTCCTGACACCTTTTATCATTTTAGTCTTCCTACCTATGCAAGTGTTCTAACAGCAGAGTTATATGCCCTCTGGTTTGCGTTGCGGTATATTTGTCGTGCCTCCTCTCCCTCATTTGTAATATTCTCTGATTCATATAGTGCGCTATCCCTTCTTCAGTCACCTTCTGCTTCTCATCCTTTAGTCCTTCGTATCTTGGAATGGTTGTTCCGTATCTCCTTTCGTCATAAAACAGTCCAGTTCTGTTGGGTTCCAGGACATGTGGGCATCGCGGGCAATGAACGTGCTGATCAGTTGGCTCGCATGGCTGTTGCCAAAGATGCCTCTCCTTCCTTCCTCATTCCAGTCTCTGATTTTCTTCCTGCCCTAACTTCCTTCCTTCAGCACCGGTGGCAGTCTTGCTGGGACTCTATCACTAATAATAAACTACGTATTGTTAAACCATCTATTTCTCCTTGGCTAGCCCCTTGCCACCGTAATAGGAGATGGGAGACTGCTTTAGCTCGTCTTAGAACTGGTCATACAAGACTTACCCACTCATATTTGATGTCTGGTGGTCATCCTCCCCTCTGTACGCATTGCAATACCATACTCTCTATACGTCATATTTTCCTCGATTGTCCTCTTTTCACTGTACAGCGACGTATTTCCTTTCCTTTTTTGTCTTCCCTCCAGCGTCCTCCCCTCCTTTCAGATTTTCTCCGAGAATCATCATATTTTTCCTGTCATAATATCATCTCCTTCCTTACCTCTATTGGTCTTCTTTCCGACATCTAACTCCGTTCCTGACGTCACTAACCCCATCTGTGATATGATATACTTTTTCCATTGACCCAATTTCTTCACAGTGCCGTGTCTGTATTTCCGGCCCGACCAGCATACATAACTTGTAGCCGATGATCTGGCTTTGTGCTGGATTTTGGCACTAGGTACCTATTGTTCTTCTTCTTCTTTCACTAATTATATCACACATTCATTCTGAGCCTCCTTCACTCCACCCAAGGATGGAATTATTCTTCATCAATAATCATCATGGCTGTCGTGCTGTGGGTGAGCATAAAAACTTAGCATACCGACTACCAGCTCAGTGGGTTAGAGCGCTACGCTCTGGCCGTAGGGTCAGAGGGATCGAATCCACCCAAGGGTCATTGGTAGACATCAGGAAGGGGCATCCGGTCATAAAATGCTACACGCTCCAATCCAAAAAGGCCGACGCATGCAAGCATGTTGCAGCCTTCAAAAACGAAAACGACGACGAAAACGAACTGACTGATTCTGCATTCTTTTATTTCCACTCTCTCCATCACTGGCCAGTTTCTCTAAGACAGGCCAGCAAGGGAGAGGCGTTACTTAAATACTGTGGCTTTGGTAGAGAATGAGGGCAGGACTGAGTGGAAAGCCTCGAAATATTGTCTGATTCTTTGTTTTATTACTCCTATCTCTCTATCCTTCTGTCCGTCTGTCTGTCTGTCTCTCTGCCTATCAACCTATCTACTTGTCTGTCAGTCTTATCTATAACCAGGCACTTCAATCCCGTAAGGGGTGGCCACAAATAAATTGCCTCCATGTCACCCTGTCCTCAGTCATTTGGCTGCTCTCCCTCCAACTCACATCCCCCTCTCTCATATCTCTCTCCACCCCATCCCTCCATCTCCTCCTGGGTCTCCCCCTTCTCCTCCACCCCTCCATCTCACGCACATACTCTTCTACTGTACTAAATCCCACTCTGTCAACTCATATTTTGTCACCAGCGAGGGACGGATGTATAGAAAATAGTCAGGAAACGAATCTACATGCTAAAAATACTGGACAAACCATCATTCCTTCATCATCAAATCACCACCAGCTCATTTATCTCCTTATTGTCCACTTATTCAGGGCAGGGTAGTGAAAGAGTCTATAGAGAATAACTTGTGATTGTGGTGGTGTGGCTCGAGGCAGGAATCTCTCAGGAAGCTTGAAATGCTGACCAAAAGCTTAATTCCATCATCAGCTTATCCTTATTAACCAGTGCTTTTTTTCCCCTTCATTCGCAGGGGAGTGAGAGAGTCTATAGAGAATAACTGTGGTGACTGGCGTGGTGTGGGTGAGGGCAGGAGTGAATCAATAAGCTTTAAATGCTGGCCGAAAGCTTAATCCCATCATCATCCTATCCTCATTAACCTATGCTTTTTTCCCCTTCATTCTCCTTCACTTTGGGCAGGAAAGTCTATAGGTAATAATTATGGTGGTTGAATAGGGGGGTATCCACACCTTGACGATAAAGAGAAGGGAGGGTGAAGTGTAGCGCAGCACAGTTTATTGTACTGTTGTGTAGTGTAGAGTAGTGTGGTGTGCTGTAATGTGGTGTCGTGTAGTGTTGCAGTGTAGTGTGTTGAGCTGTAATGTGTGTGGTGTGGTGTAGTGTAGCTCTGTATGGTGTGTGGGAGGGTGGAGCCATGGGAGTGATTACCTGGATCCATAGACAATGATGAAGGATATTTGATTACCTGGAGTTCAATCTTTTTACAAATTACAACTTAATGTCTTCAGTCTGATTATGTTTTGACTCGTTCTTGCTTCTCTACTCCTAAATTTGCCACTTCTCCATCTTGAAAGCTGATTTGTAACAGTACATTAACAGTAGATTATAATGCAAGTCACGAAGAAGTGTTCCAAGAAGGATACAAACCCGTGGTGCATATTTTCGTCCATTGGTACTTTATTTCACGCAGCTCCTTGGCAAAATAAAACAATACTAAGGCCCTGTATCCTTTCCATAGCACTTCTTCGTGACTGGCATCATATTTTTGTCTTATTCTCTTGTTACAGATCCACATTCAAGAAGGGCAGATGGCAATTTTAGGCCAAGTTGGAGCTAAAAGAGTATAGCGTCGTTTCTCAAGTTCTCTCTCTCTCTCTCTCTCTCTCTCTCTCTCTCTCTCTCTCTCCATCAACCTGCAGATAAATGCTCCTAGCCAAGCCTCCTTCTCCTCTATCGTTCTGTGGAGGAGGAAGATGATGGGTAAGAGGAGGAGGAAGGAGATGATGATGATGATGGATGATTGATGATGAGGAGGAGGAGGAAGAGGAAAAAGTGAGGGGGAAGAAGAAGAAGAAGATTAGGCTGCTGTAATGTCTTAAAATACACTCTACTCACCATCATCCACTCACTCGATGTAGTGCTGCACCATCATCCACTCACTTGATGTAGTGCTGCCTACTTCATTTATTCTTTTTGTGACTGCCCTCCCCTCTTCCTATTTCTCACTATCATCCACTCACTCGATGTAATGCTGCCTACCTTCGCCTTTATTCTGTCTGCCCTCTTCCTATTCCTCCCATCCTTCCCGTCACTTTACTCTTTCCTTTTCAGGTGGCTTTACATTGAGTGACAAGCCTAATGGTTTCATATAAGCCAGGAAACCATTTGCAACGCTGGGTGGTAACCATATAGCCATAATCATATAACCAACTCGTGTTCCCTATGCATCAACAATTGAGCTGGCAGAGGGTAGTGCCCCTCCCCGTAAAACTAACTCAAACAGCCACTCTATTGCGTTATAGCTTATGGCTAGATATGCTGTGTTATGTTTGCTTTTCGTGCTAAAATCACCTCTCCATCTTAATGCCTAATTGTATTAATGATTTTACAATCTAATACGTTGCTAGTCACAGATAAGTTACGGAAAGCATGTAGAGCCAGAGTAGTTTTGTTCTGACACCGAGCTACGTCAAAGAAGGCATCATAGGGAAAACATTTAGGCCAAGTTAGTAATCTGGTGCCAAGTTTCATGATTATGATTTTAGGAACCCGGACAGGCCTTATGTAGGGGAGATTATGTGCCTGATATTTAACACTCCAGTCTTTCTTAGTTCCCCCACAATGGCTGCTTATTCTTTGATGTAGCCTTTGACTTTAGTGCAATATTTCTGTAAAGTTACCGCATTCAGCATTTGTTCTTTCCTACGCAATAGCCCTTCATTTTACTGTCAAACTTAATGCTAAGTATGTTGAAGAGACTAAGTGTAATTACATAAGTAACACTGTCAGAAATGTGTCTCGTTTCAGCCCCATGATTTTATTTGGGAAAAGTTTGAAGGAAGAACCACTCACAGAGTAAGTTAAATTTATTGGCCACAATTCCATTAAGTTAAACCACATACACATTGGACACTTAAGTTGATGTACCAAGTCACAGAAGATGTACAAGAACACTCCCACGTGCTCTGCTGCTCCTCCCCTCGTCATGTCACCACCTTTGGCTCTACCTTATCTCGAAGTAGACACCTTTTGACTCATCTTCACTCTTCTGTGGGAATACCGTGGCTTCCAGACCTCATAGTACCTTTTCTGTCACCAGCTGCTTCATGGAGAGTTTCAACACGTTCCTCTGTCTGTAGTCTAAGTGTAGTTCGCAGTACTTCTGCCCTTCGTAGATATCTGGTTTTGATGAAGTTAAACATGGATATTTGCGTGCCATCAGAGAAATCGGTTTTGTTCGCCTTACTTGCCTTACCGAGGAGTCCTGTCCACGAATTTTCTTCCTATGGAGTTTCCCATCTTGTTCCCCTTGCTCGCGATGGGCTTAGTTCAGTCGTCTTGTTATGATGAGAGGCCATATATGCGGGAAGAAGGAGAGGACTGGTGATGAGAGCCTGTGTTTTGAACGAGAGGACACGGCTTGTGATGTGACATATCATTTAACCATCCTCCATTGCCAACCTTCAGTCCTCTCCCATCCACGCAGTAGAGATGAAGTAACTGGACACTGATTAGTTAACAGTCATCTGTATAGTGGCGGAAACCATCGAACCCACAAGGATCAGTTACCTCATTCACGTGGTAGACATGAAGTCGTTGTGCACTCATGGATGACCAGTAACATTGTCTAGTAGTTAGAGTACTGACACCATGCCATTTCACACCTGGTAAATAGACTATTTTAGTGTAAA
>JAGKTI010042285.1:0-10128 GCA_018397915.1 Birgus latro
GATGGAGGAATTATGATATTAACAAAGAAAAATCTACATGTCAAAGTAATAGAACTAGATATACCCTCACAAGTTGAACTGATTGCAGCAGAGATGACGACATCTGAAGGGAAAATAATTGTGGCAAATTTATACATGCCACCCAGAACAAACACTTGGGAAGGAGGCGATTATGAAGAACTGGCAGAGAGTACAATTCACAGTTTAAGAGCATTACTACATAGAATGGAAGAGAAATCTGAGAGAATTATGTTAACTGGAGATTTTAGTACAAATATAAACTGGAATGCTCTAGATGTAAGAATCCATGAAAACTGTTGGCACCAGAAGCTCCTGGACCTTGTGCAGGAGTTTTTCCTAACACAGCATATAAAGGAAAATGCCAGAAGAGGAGAACTTGATGATCCATCGGTACTGGATTTTATATTTACAAGGCAAGAAAATTATATTGACAATATAATGTATCACCCTCCATTCGGCAAAAGCGACCATGCAGTAGTAAACAGCAACTTCAGGATTGCATGTGACATAGTTAACAGTAATGAGAGTTACAAAAAGAGCCTAAACTACAAAAAGGGAAACTACCATGAACTAAAGAAGTACTTCTTAGAAATAGATTGGGAAGAAGACTTTAGAGGACAAGATTTAAATGTTATATACGAAAATTCTGCAAACTTTATGAAATAGGACTCCAAAATTACATCCCACAGCACAAAGAAGCAGAAAAGAAAATAAAGAAACGACTATAAGGAAAGAAGCCCAAAGACGGTTTGAGGAAGACATTATAAACAAAAGTTGTTATCGACCGATGCTATTTTACAGGTACATCCGAAGCAAAACCAAAGTTTAAGATAAAACCGAAGCTATTTAACAGCTACATCTGAAGCAAAACCAAAGTTAATGATAAAACTGAAGGAATTTTACAGCTACATCCGAAGCAAGACCAAAGTTAATGATAAAATAATACAGTCCATTACGGAGGAAGGGATCATCTATACACAAGAGAAAGATATTTGTGAAGCACTAAACAAAAATTTCCAATTAGTCTTTACAGGAGAAAATAATTTTGAGAGAGATGATATGGAACATCTTGTCCACACATATTACTTGATATACAAATATCAGAAAAAGAAATTCAGGAGTTAAGTAAATTAGACAAAGGAAAAGCAAGTGGTCCGGACAAAATCTCGTGTTGGATGCTACATGAATGTGGAAAAGAGTTAAGTAGACCAATAGATTTAATATTCAAGGAATCCTTGGGTCAAGGTAAACTACATGATATTTGGAAGAAAGCAAACATTGTTCCCCTATTCAAAAAAGGTAATAGACCAAATCCACTCAGCTACCAACCAATATCACTAACTAGTGTTATAAATAAGATATTAGAAAAGCTGATAAGAAAATATTTGGTACATCATCTAGAAGAACATAATATGATAACAGAAAGGCAGTTTGGTTTTAGAAAGGGAAAATCATGTGTTTCTAATCTACTAAGCTACTATGACAGAGTTGCAGAAACATTACAGAAAAAAGAAGGATGGGTGGACAGTATACCTATCTAGATTTCATGAAAGCATTTGACAGTATCGCACCAAAGACTTTTATGGAAACTGTATCATCAAGGAGGAATCCAAGACAACCTGTACTGTTGGATGCGAGATTTTCTAATAAAAAGGAAATGAGAACAGTACTAAGGGGAAATTGCTCATCATGGAGGGAAGTGGCCAGCAGAGTTCCATAGGCCTCAGAGCTGGCACCAATTATGTTTTTAGTGTATATAAATGACATAGATAGTAATATTGGAAATGAAAGCTATCTAAATATGTTTGCTGATGGTGCAAATATACAAAGGAGAATTACTATCACAGACTCTTGTAGAGACCTACAAGAAGAATTAAATAAACTTTATGAATGGAGTAATAAATGGCAAATGGAGTTCAATGTGGACAAAGGTCATGTAATTAAGTTTGGTAAAAGTGGAAAAAGACCAGATTGGAATTATAAGTTAGGAAGTAAAACCCTACACATATCAGAAAGAGAGAAGGACCTAGGAGTGATTATCAATTGACTATCTCTGGCTGACCAATCAGTGAGAAGGTACGGATCATGTTTACACTCTTTGCTAATATGAGAATAGCATTCACATACATAAATGAAGACATGCTGAGAAAGATAATAACAGCGTTCATTAGACCAACCCTAGATTATGCATCAGTAGTCCGGAATCCTCATCTCAAGAAACACATAGATAAGATTGAAAAAGTTCAAAAGGCCAGTACAAGATGGGTACCAAGCATAAGGGATCTAAGCTACAAAAAAAGACTAGGAAAACTGAATCTGCCAACACCACAGGAGAGAAGGAAAAGAGGAGACATGATTATGCTATATAAATGTGTCGCAGAGAAAGAGAGAATAGTCATAAATGAGTATATAACCTACAGTGATGCATCAGCAAGAGGACACTGCAAAAAACTGCATAAAAAGAGATGTGGTAAAGACGTAAGGAAATTCAGTTTCCCTAACAGGGCAACTGATCAGTGGAATGCACTACTGAATGAAATAGTGTGTGCCAAGCCAATTCATAAATTTAAAGATATGTAAGATAAAAGTGATTAAATACATGGGACAGTACGAACTTGACTCATTCCTGTTAACATGCAATTAGGTAAGAACAATTAGGCAAGAATACACACACACACACACACACACACACACACACACACACACACACATACACACACACACACACAAAGGCTGAAAATGAGACATCATTACTAACACCGGAATACCTTGAGCCAATTTTTCCGATTTCTGTACATCAAAACTCATTAATATGTCCCTACCACCACATTTATCCCTTAAATGGCCACTGGCATCGAATGATACTTTACTGTAGCGTGGCTGCAGACGTCAATGCGGTGCAATCTATAAGAAATTGCGAACAATTTTGGGAAGGGAACAAAGGTCTGGGAGATGCTGACACTGACCTGCTGTACCCTCCAAACCACTCAGCCTGTCAGTACAATGCATGATACAATCATGAGTAGATGTTCGATTTTCACTCCCCTCGTGACCAGCATCCTCTTGCACCACCACCCTCTGTGCTCTTGCATCAGGGCCTTACATGCTCTGAAATAGGGCTGAATTCTCCTCTAGGGATGGGGAGATTGATGACGATCAAACTGGGTCTGAAGATAAGTGAGGAAGCAGCATCAATGACCCTTCAGATGATGAGAGAAACGAGTGGTACAAGACGCCAACTGAGGAGAAGGAAGAGGAGGAGGACTTTGATGACACTGACGGTGCTTCACGTCCTTCTCACCACGAGATTGCTGCGCCACCGGCTAAGAAGAAGAAGGTGGCACAGCAATAATTTGCTGCAGAAGAGGCTGAGATGGAGGTGAGCACACTGCAGGAACATTTGTAGCAGGAACACAGAGCGAATTCCTTCTCTCGCTATCCATTATCACTACCACTTCCCTCCACCTCGTGTGGCCTCTCACCATTCCACACAGGTGCACCACCTAACCCAGTACCAGGGCAATTCTCCTTAGCACGAGAAACTCTGTCTACCCCTCGGCCTTCACGGCAGACTAGAAAATCTGTCATGATACATGAGGCACTCTAGGCAGCATTCACAGATACAGGCATCACCTTCCTGAGCATCTTACTCATGGACACCAACTACTGACTTCACACTGAGGACCTTTATGTTCGACAACAGTGACTCTGCTGAACATGACACAACAGGACTGACAGCTAACAGTTCAGTGCTTAGTATTTTTCTGTTGTTTTTTGATGAGTGCCTGATGACATTCGTTGCAGTTGAGACAAACAGGTTTTTCCAACAGACTTTTGTTGATGATGGACAGCAAGGGACCTACAGGACACAGTTTTGGACTGTGACAGTGCCTTCGTTCTACGTGTTCTTGGCTCTGACAATGTTGATGCCTTTGGTGAAAAAACATGTGACTGTCAAATTCCTGATGACTGATGCTCTTACATGCCTCTTAATATTTAGCAAGCACACATCTCGGAACATGTACCAGAACATCCTTCGTTTCCTTCATTTCTCTGATAACACTACTACGGTCCCTAAAGACAGTTTGCTCAAGATCAGGCCCATTTTGGAGAACCTCAAGGGCAAAATAAAATGCTATTTTGGGGCTTTCCAAAAGGTTGTGATTGATGAGTCGCTTATGTCCATGGCCATATTTCCTTCAGACAGTACATTCCATCGAAACGTCATTGTTTTGGCATAAAGATCTTTGTACTATGCGACTGGAGGAGGGGGTGTCTCAATCGGTAGAGAGGTGGCATGCAGCCCTAATGGACCCCTGCTCAAATCCCCACTGGGGCAGGGAACAGTTTATGGATTTGAATTTCATAAAACTTAGACTTTACTGATCTACCAGAAGACCCGCTGACATGTCGTAGAGACACCCCCGCTAATACCAATACACCAGTCCTGTATGAGACAGCCCTAGCATGTATTCAATATGGATGGTGGGTGTTAGCGCCGAAGTGGTGACACGTGGAGATGTAGGAGGACTACTGGGCCTTGGTGATATGCCTAAGGGTTAGGCCTTGAAGCCTCTGCCCAGAGTTGGACACACACACACACACACACACACACACACACACACACACACACAAAGATGGGTGTCATCCTGGATATGATAATATACACCGGGGCAATGACTGAAATTCCCCATAAAAATTGTCTTGGTACTTCTGGCACAGTAGTTAAAAAAAAAAAAAAAAAAAAAGGAAGGAAGATTATGTGGGTAGAGGTCACATACGCTACACAGATAATCGGTACACCTCTCGAGAACTGGCATTGCGCCTGCATGTCAGGAAGATGGGCTGTGTGGCAGAGTGCATTCTAACTGACACGGCATGTCAATGTTCAGTAATGGGCAGGAGAGAGGCACTGTGGAACTGCAATTAAACACGGATCTTCTCGCCCTGCACTGGTGAGGCAAGCATGATGTGCACATGTTATCAACTATGCACACAGGAGCTCCCACTGACACACGGAAAATACATTGTGCAAGAGGTGAGTGCTCAAAAACCAGATGAAATCACAAACTACAATGGCAACACGTGCTTGGGTTTTAAGAGCAACATGCAGATTGGTAATGTTAAGTGCCTTCGTCCTTCTCTCAAGTGATATAACATACTCTTATTCCACTTGGTAGTCGTGTGCGTTCTGTATGCACATTAATATTAATGCCAGAAAACTAGATAGACAGTCTCTGTGAGGAAGTCGTTCATAGCTGTGTTCAAAATCTTGCAAGAATACAGTCCTCACTCATCAGTGTCATGGGGGTGTACAAGTTCAGTTCGTGACCAAATGGACTGACATAGTGCAAAGGATTGGGCTGCTGTCCATTTTCTTGAAGTGCTGCCACCACCCAGTGAAGTCCAAGGACCTACAAGAGCAGACAGGAGTGTTTGGGTGCGTTGCCACGTATGTGCAACTACCGAAAGGCGGCCGCAAGAGAGAAAAGTCACCGTCTGGCAGTATCACGGATGCCAGGTGGCAGTCTGCCCTCCCTGCTTCCATGAGTACCATTCCATTGTGAAACACTGTGTATGAAAAGTTGTAAGCATGAACACTTGTAAATAGTGACAAAGTAATGTGTATAAAACTATTTATAGAACTGAGTTTATGTTTGGATGATGTAAGTATAACTAAGCAAGTGCAGTAGTGTAAGACTGACAAGACTGACTAAGGGAAGAAGTGTTAGTGTAAGCAAGAATAAGGAAGTTAAAAAAAGATAGGAAGTGTGTTTCCCAGACAGTGACTACTCAAATTTACTTTTGACCTGGGAAGGGAGAGTAGAGAGACAAGCATCCCTCTCGCTCACTGCCAGCTCTACAAGCCACAACCTAAAACTCTAGAAGGATAAAAGGTAATTTTTTCTTTAATCCTTCGGTCATTTTCTTTGTGTGATTATTTATTTCCTTGTATTGTTTTCCTCTTATGCTTTTCTTGTATTTGCAGGAAAAATACTTAATCTTTGTATATTGTAATATCAGCTATAACTTACGACCTCGTCATTCCCTACACCTCCTTCCCCAGCCAACTGTACCTCTCTCTGGCATATGAAATTCAAATCCTTAAACTGTTCCCAGCCCCAGCCGGGATTCGAACCTGGGTCCAGCAGGACTGCAGGCCGCCTCACTACCGATTCTGCCACCACCTGCATCTCAAAACAGATTATAAATATCATCCTTATTCTGTCTTTCGACAAGTGCTATACCACCCTGATTATGAACAGAAATCAATACAGGAATAAACATAATAAATATCAAAAAATGGAAAAAAAAAAATGCATAATTGTATGTATGCTTATATGTTCACATTCTCGGTAGCGTGGTCGGAGGTACTTGTTGGGAAGTCGATGATGGATTATTTAATACAACCAGAATAAAGTCGTGAGACGTATTATCAACGAAGGTGAGTTACAGCACCTTTGGGTTACTGAGTTTTATTGTACAGTTATCTTGATAGCGATTTACAAACGATCTTAACGTGACGGCCAGTCTCCCCTTTCTCCTTACTCTGCCCTAATTGTGCTCGGGCATTCTCTATCCCCTTCTCTCTGATGTGAAGGGCTTCTCTCTGCCATTATATACAGGTGGGGAAGGATGTTTAGGTAAGGCAGTAGAGTCTAATCGATCTCCTGTGGGCTTCCACGTGTTTGAATACATCATGAGTTTCTTGCTTGTTTGGACTACGAGGATATTTTGAGAAACATCATATGTTAGGACTCTTGATAGTCTGGGACAACAGACTGTGTACAGATATCATGTGAAATCAGACACTAATTATGAGATATATACTAATACCTATATAATATGTACGTAATGTACTGATTTTGATCATTTTACATATTTATTGTTTTTCATATGCATTTCAGCAAAATATGAGGGGTTCTCATGGTGAATAGATGGATGTAAAACCTTCCCTTCCCTTCACGCCAATCCCCTCGTGCGAGGTGCTAATCGCGGGCCGTAACGAATTTTAGCCACTGCGATTCCCACTATACACACAAAAGAGCACACTTGTCTGCTTAGAGTCTAAAAATACCATCTCTCGCTTTTCTTTTGACACACTTCACCATCCATACTACAGAAATAACGATATTTGCATAAAGACAAACATCAAAAAATGTGAAAAAAAATTCAATTAATTTTTTAAAATAATCTCTACCATATTATATGTTGATTTTGTTCATAATACATATATCAAATCATTTCAAGCCATTTCAGGAACGGTGACTTTTTTGTTTTCTTGGGGGGGGGGGGGGGCGCTCCCCTTTTTTCTTTTTATTGGCGGTGGGGGGAAGCCCTTATTTTGCAATTATTTTCGCGCTTCATTGCGAAGTACGGGAAGGGTTGAGGAAGCTAAAAATTGCATTGCAGTTCGCCAGACGATTCTCTTTTAGTTGGTAACGAAAACAAAAATCCGATTTTCGAAACTTGAAAAAAATGGTCCCGGCGCCAGCCAGAGGGGAGACTGTTAATTTCTGGAGGCAAGGCCACGGATAAGTTAAGTTGCACTCTGCATTGCAGTTTGCGGATACTGCTCATGTCAGCTACTGGATCACTTTTTGTTTTGCTTCCTGACATGTATGATTGGTCAGTTATGAAGGCTAGGCCCCTCTTCCTGGCCTTACAGGTGGACCGTGGTAGGATATCAAAGGAACTGCCCATCAGGAGATACACAATGATCGACAGGTGGCAAAGAAAGACATCCAAGCTATTATAACACTAAATATGAGCACTGGATTATACTATGTACAGTCACACGCAGATTTCTCCAACAATGCCCTGCCAGCATTATGTTTACTGTACAAAATATCTAGTTCCCCTCCAAACCCTTCGATATTGTGTATTTCGTGATGCCTACTCTCCTACATACAAACTTTTCATGTAACACTTTCCATCACCACAGCTGGCGAGCTTTTCATCATGACAGTACCTCAGAATGGCCCTTGTAAGTCCTTTCAGACCTCACATGTTGCTAATGAATAGACGGAAAAATAAGGAATGATGTGTGACTAATAATATTAATCATTACTGACGTAAGTATAGCAATTTCTCTCACTCTCTCTCTCTCTCTCTCTCTCTCTCTCTCTCTCTCTCTCTCTCTCTCTCTCTCTCTCTCTCTCTCTCTCTCTCTCTCTCTCTCTCTCTCTCTCTCCAGTTAGCTCCTTATCTGCTCTCCTCTCCAGTTTTATTGGTCCCTGTTCTCACACCATTTTGCTTTCCACTCTCCACTATTCTTGCCCTCGCTCTCCACCCTTCCCGCCTCTCCTCGCTCCCCTCCTTATCACACTGATAGCCTCTACCTTCCCTCCCTCCCTTCCTCCCTCCATCTCACATTAATCTTTCCTCCCACTCACCTTCTCTCCCACACTCACAAACTACATCTGTTTAACCCTCTCTCGATAAGCACAAGTCTAGTATTCTTTTCCAGCGAATTCCAGATGATACCTATGAATGTTTACTGCGAGACACATTATTTTCTTCGGTGCACTGAATTTCTTTCCAGGTTTCTGACCTTTGTAGTGGCGTTAAAATATTAATAATAATCCAAAGAAGCAGAAACGGCTTATTTGAGATGTCGACCTTCTGGCTGACTACTACTGCTACTACTACTACTACTACTTCTGCTACTACTACTAATCATAATAATAATAATGATAATAATAATAATAGTAATAAGCGGAGCTAAGGCACAGCAAAACCGTCCCAGGGAGTCATTTTAGTGCTGATGTATAAACGCAACAGGATATCTAGTCAAAGATGTCACGCATCAAACTTGGAGTAAATTGGGTGAAAACTGACGATATTATGCCCGTCTGAAATTTTAGGCCCGACCCACCTGCCACTGACCCCTCCTACCGCCAACTAGGGTGTGACCCCCCTGGTGTAATGAGTCATGTTATAGGATGAAGATTTGAAAGATGCACCTTTAGGTTTTGGTTTCATGTCGATGTATTGAAACTGAAAGGAGTTATGTCGAAAAAAAAAATTATTTACATTTTTTCTATACATTTTTGGGCCTACAGCCTGGGCCTTGGCCAATTTGGCCCAAAATTTAATCATGTGATCAGAAGATCATAGCCCATCATACCTGTAATTTTACTCAAAATCGCAGTGGTAGTTTTTGCGTAAATTTGTTAACAAACAGACAGACAAACAGACAAACCGAGTGAAAACAGTACCCGTCCCCTAGCCCCTGTGGGGCGGGACGTGTATAATAATAATAATAATGATTATAATTATTATTATCATTATTATTATTATTATTATTATTATTATTATTATTATAAAAATAATTACTAATATAATAATAATAATAATAATAATAACAACAAGAGTAATAATAATAATAATAATGATAATAATAATCATAGAAGAAGAGGACGAACAGACGGTTTACTCTAGATGGCAGCCTTCTGGCTGAAAATTTACATGGTGGGCGAAGTCTGGTAAAATAGTAGGACTTAACTGTCACCTTAAATTCTGGCCATTCTTTTGAAAGAATCACACGAAAAGGATGATGTGGATGGCACTGACTAACGGGTCTGCTGCTAATGGTGTGCTGTGGATAGTGATTTATTAGTAATGGCCATTGATTCTGCATGAAACTGAGTAAACGTCAACATTATTTGCTTCTTTAGTATGTCACTGCGTCACTGCATATTATTAGGCTAATATAACTGCATATTATAGGTTCAGTGTATAAAGCTTTACCTAAGTAATAATGTTCGATAAACGAACTTCAACAATACTATCATGCTCTTGCAATTCTGTACTACTATAATACAGTGACTCTCTCATACGTAATAACCATAATATTATTTCAGTGAAGGCTGTACAAACCATCAGTGCTAATACTTTTACATCTGACGTAAGAACAGTGATTCATTACACGCCACAAAACAATTGCACTGCAGCATTAAATTACGTGGCAAATGTTTATTATACTACAAAGTACTGAAGTCAGTTATTATCCTATGTCATTACATCATATTCAAAATATGTCAAACAAATCCACTGAGTTTCTTCATAACTATTTACATAATATGTAACTGATGGAAAAGCCAA
>JAGKTI010042286.1:0-10128 GCA_018397915.1 Birgus latro
TGTGTGTGTGTGTGTGTGTGTGTGTGTGTGTGTGTGTGTGTGTGGTTTCCTGTTTCTCACCCTTGCGCTTGTCTTTATCCAACTAAAACATGTCTAATTATATGGCGTAACAATAATTGTAGTGTTTTGAAAAATGTTTACTGGTTTTTTTTTCCGTAATAAGGAAGAAGTATGGCAAATGATAGGGGATAATGAACAAGCATACCCTAATTATGAAGGATTCCATTGATTGTGGCGTAAAAAGTGTGAAGAAGTGCATGTAATTAGAAAAATGTGGTAGTTGTGGTGTTTTTGACCATGTAGTGTGGTGGTATTCTTATGTGGTGTGCTGGTGTTGATGAATGTGTGGTGTGCTGGTGTTGATGAATGTGTGGTGTATTGATGACCATATGGTGTAATATTGCCTATGACCATATGATTTATTGGTGAGTATGACCATGTGGTGTAGTGATGATTATGACCGTTTGGGGAAGGGGGGTGTTTATCATCGTTTGGTATTGTGTTTATGACCGTACAGTAGCGTGGTAATGATGACGATGTTGTGTTGTGGTGTTGATGACTGTGGTAATGTTTAGGGTCATGTGGTGTAGTGGTTTATGATTACGTGGTGTAGTCGTGTTTATGACTGTGGTGTGTGGTGATGTGTATGACCATGAGGTACGTTGGTGTGTATGACCATGTGAGATCGATCGATAGATAGATAGATATAGATGTTCTCGTAGATATAAGGGACCTGAAAAAGTCAACACAGAATCAGTTGTAGAATGGAGGGAAGGGGGCGTAGCCATGAGCACCTGATGCCGAGGAGGACGCGATTCTAAATTAGTTGCGAATCACTGAGATCGATAGATATAGAAAGACAGATAGATAGATAGATAGATTGATTGATTGATTGACAAATACAGATGCACTGAAAAAATCGTTAACACATTGAGAAGAGAAAACGGAACTGTACTTTGTTTTTGTAGATTTGGAGAAGGCCTTGACAGAGTCCCTAAAGAGGTGTTGAAGTGAGCAATGAAAAAGCTTGGGATGGAGGAGTGGCTGGTTATGGTGGTTATGGCTATGTATGTGGGTGCTCGCATCCAGGTAAGAGTAAATGGAGATTTGAGTGATGAGTTTTCCGTGAATGTTGGTGTGCATCAGGGTTCAGTTTTGAGTCTCTTGTTTATCGTGGTACTTGAAGCCCTCTTACGTGACTTCAGAGATTGACTCCCGTGAGAAATGTATCGCTGATGATTTGGAGTTGATTGCAGAGAAGGAAAGGGAGGTGGAGGAAAGGTTTAGGAAGTGGAGAGATGGTATGGGACACAAGGGCTTAAGAGTAAATGCAGATAAAACAAAAGTGATGATATCTAGGGTTGGTGGCGGTACTGTCAAAGGTGAGGGAGAGTGACCATGTGCAATTTGCCGCAAGGGCGTGGGAAGTAGTTCCATCTCGTGCAGTGTTTGTGATCAGTGGGTGCATAAGAGATGCAGTGGTATTAGAGGTAGACTGAGAGATAATGCTGATTTTGTGTCCGGTGTGTCGGGGAGAGCAGGTGGAGATTGTCAGGTGTGAAAGGATTGAACTTGCTGGTGAGCCTCTTGAGTGTGTGGAAGAGTTTTGTTATTTGGGAGACATGTTATGTGCTGAAGGTGGGGTTGGAGCTAGCCCTGTGGCTAGGGTGAGGAGTGGTTGGAAGAACTTCCGGGAGCTGTTGCCTCTCCGGACATTGAGAGGGCTCTCCCTACATGCTAAGGGGTCTGTTTATGCAACATGTGTTAGAAGTGTAATGCTGTATGGTAGTGAGACCTGGGCAGTAAAGGAAGAGGATATTCGCAGGCTCAAACGTACAGAAATCACAGTGATTAGGTGGATGTGCAGTGCGTCCTTGAGTGTAAGGCCTGGGGGAGGGGGGACTAGGAAGAAGTAGAAAGAGAGAGGGAGAGGAAAACAGAGGGGGAGAGGAGCAGGAAAATAGGATGGAGAGGGGAAGAGTAGTAGAGATGAGTAGGAAGTGAGGAGATGGAAGAAATATTGGAGGGAAGAAAAGGGAGAGGTAAAGAGAGGTAAGATGGAAGAGTTGAGAGGTAGGATGGGACTGGATTATATTGGTGTTGTGATGAGGAGAGGCAGATTGGGGTGGTTTGGGCATGATGGGGGATGATTGGGTGCAGAAACTGAGAAGCGTTAATATTAGGGGTGGGGTTGCGAGGGGAAGACCAAAAAAGACCTGGGACGAGGTCATTAAGTGTGACCTCAAGGTTAAGGGACTGAACAGGGAGGCTGCCAGAGATCGAGCAACATGGAGAGCCGCCATTAGGTGACCAAAGCCGACGCATGAGAGCATGTTGGAGCCTTCAAAAGTGAAGGAAACGAACGAACGAAATCACAAATCTGGGTCACCGGATGATGGCCACAATATTCGGACCCAAGAACCTGGAGCCACTTGAGCAGAAATATCGTTCTTGCCATCTCAGACGCTGTCGTAAAAGCAAGCATAAATTTATGGACGATAAGAAAGTTTCCGTCCCATCATGTATGGAACTCCCAATAAAGCCTGTCGATAAGTATACTCGAAACGAACCCCAAGACAGTGTACCCGAGGCAGGGTTTGGAACTGTTTAGTGTTCAATAAAGCTGGCGACGAGCGGATGAGAAACGAACCCGAGAGAAGAGCTCGAGATAGGATTCGAAACTGTCTGAGACTCTATTAAAACTGACGACAGGCGAATCAGAAACGAATTTGAGATGAAGCTTTCGAAACAGGATTGATTAAAACCAGTGATGAGCATATTAGAACTGAGGTGAAGTGCTCGACACGTAGTTCGAAACAGGGCTGAATAAAACCGAGGACAAACGTTTGACAAATGAACCTAAGACGGAGCCCTTAAGATAGGGTCCAGATTTTTTAAGGGTTGAATAAACTCGGCAACAATCGTACCACATATGAACCTGGGACGAAGCAGTCGATACGGGGTCCGACATTGTTTGAGGTCGAATTAAGGTTAGGTGGCTTATATCGGAGCCTTACAAGTGTGGGGGAGTGGGGAGAGGAGAAAGCAGGGGAGGAAAGAAGAAGGAGAGTTGGGAGGGGGAGTGTGGAGTAAGAGCAGTAGGAAGAGATGGGAAGGAGATGGGAAGAGGGAGAGCAGTAGAGTTGAGGAGGTTGAGGGAGGTGGAGAGAATCAAAGAAGAGGAGGAGGCGAGGAGAGGGAAGAAGTAGAGAAGGGAGGGAAATGGGGAGGAAAACAAAGGGAGAGAGAAGTAGGAAAGTAGAATGAGAGAGGGGAAGGGGTAGTAGGGGGGAATAGGAAGTGAGGGGATGGAATAAGTAGTGAAGGGAAGGAAAGGGAGAGGCAAAGAGAGAGAGAGTGTACAAGGAGAATAGTAAGGGGAGAGAGAAATAAGGAAAGGGGAGGATATAGGAAAAGGGGGAGACTGTGGAGAGAAGTAAAGGGAGAGGAGATAGGGGGAAAAGCAGTGTCGTTGCAATTCGGATGGCAAAAAGAATAAATATTTTAGAAAACGTCATGATATTGGAGAGATTCATCACTCATCTCCCCCATTTATGCATCTCACTTACTCACTTCGCTTTCCACGTACCCACTTCAGTTTTCCCATACGCATTTCACTTTCCACTTGCCTCAATTTCCACTCACCTAACTCCACTTTCAACTCTTAGATCCACTCCCTCTATCAGTCACTCATTTCACCCCTATCTCTTCACTTTCACCTCTCAGATTCACTTCACCAGCCAGTCATTTCATTCCATCTTCAGCCCTCTCTCACGTCATTTCTCCACTGAAGCTACTCATTATACTCCTGCATCTCATATATCTCCCCTTTAGACTCACAGGATCCAATCACTTCCTCAGTCAGTCCATACAGTATTCTCTCTCTCTCTCTCTCTCTCTCTCTCTCTCTCTCTCTCCCTCTCTCTCTAATTTTCTTAGCTAATGCTGCGTAATTGATTTTTTCTTTGATTTTGGTCCATAAAGCTACCAGACACTTCTCGACCATACTTAAGAGAATAATAACGGAATGAGAAGAAGTTAATGGTGATGATAATGATGATGGTGAAGATGATGATGATGATGAAAATGATTTTGATGATGATGATAAAGGAGAAGGAGATGAATATGATGATAACGATGATGATAATGAACAAGACAGTGATTCATGATAATATATGTTTGTAATGAAAACTTTTTTGATTGTGAGACTTGGCTAGCTTCTTCACTCCGATGACGTATCTTATTGTGATCTTCCTACCATCAAACAGTATTTATTTTATTAGGCTTTGGAAGGATCTCTTGTAGTAGTAGTAGTAGTAGTAGTAGTAGTTGTAGTAGTGGTAGTTGTTGTTGTTGTTGTTGTTGTGGCTCCAGATTCAACTCAAACATGAACCTAGTGAATTAAATATATTCTTAAGTTTCGCTTCTTTAGTCCACCATTTTCCATTCGGGGGATAGGGGAGGAACTGAGAGACGTTTATATGAGCGAAAACGGGAACTGGGTAGCCATCTTGAAGGTTAAGGCTGAACCAAACCCCCCCCCCCCCCCCAGGTCGAAAAGCCTCTCCTAAGCCAAATAAAATCGTCTGGAGATGGAATATGCTGCAAATTTCATCATTCAGACCGATGGCTATTTTTTCCCTCCTGCCTCCAGACGATTTTGTTAAGGTTTGGAAAGACGATTTGTAATGACAGGGATAGCAACCGTCCAACACCTTCCCACCCTCATTACTCTCCCCAAGAAGAATAAAATCGTCTGAAAGTAGCAATAAAGAAATAAAAATGCGCAAGAAAGTCGTCTGAGGGTAGCAAGACAAACAACTACATTAGAAAATCGTCTGAAAGTAACAGTAAAGAAGTAAAAGTATGTAAGGAAATCGTCTGAAAGTAGCAATAAAGAAAAATAGGTGGTAAGGAAATCGTCTGAGGGTAGCAAGACAAACAAATACGTAAGAAAATCGTCTGAAAGTAACAGTAAAGAAGTAAAAGTATGTAAGATAATTGCGTGAAAATAACAAGAATGAAATATAACATACGTAAAAATCGTCTGAAAGTAGCAAGAACTGCAAAGAATACGTAAGGAAATCGCCTGAAAGTAAGAACTGCAGAAAATACGTAAGAAAATCATCTGAAGATAAGAATGAACTAAAAAGTACCTAAGAAAATCGTCTGAAGGTAGTAAGAATGAAATAAAAACACGTAAGAAAATAATTTGAAAGTACTGGTAGTAAGGAAATCGCAAGAAAATCGTCTGACAGTAGTAGGAACGGCAAAAACACGTAAGAAAATCGTCTGAAAGTAGTAAGAATTCCAATAAAATAGTTAAGGAAAATCGTCTGAAAATAGTAATGGCAAAAACACTTAAGAAAATCGTCTGAAAATTTTAAAAATTCAATTTAAAATACGAGGAAAATCGTTTGAAGGTAGTAAAACCAAAATAAAAAAATACGCAAGAAAATCGTCCGAAAGTAGTCAGATCGAAGAAAATGGAAAAAAAAATAAGAAAATCGTCTGAAGGTGGCAAGACTGAACTACGAAATATGTCTTGGTGGTGGTGAAAGGGTTAAGACTGAATACCGTCCTGGCTCTGCTCAAGGCATCTACGGCTTAATACAGAAAATGGGATCCCCTCCAATTACAAGGGGGGACTTAGATATTCCTTTTAGCTCGTCAGTCCTTTGTCATAGGGAGTCAGGATTGAATTGTCTCCTACCCTTTGTCTGACACTCTGTCCGTGCGGCTGGGTAGATGCTGAAAGAGTGGATTTTAGAGTACTAGGCCCGTGTCTTTGTGTCTGTTTGTCTGTCTGTCTGTCTATGTCTGGTTACTCTGTGTCTGTGTTTGTCTGGGTAGATGCTGAAAGAATGGATTTTGGAATAAGTCTGAGTATCTTCGTTTGTTTGCCTGTGTCTGTCTGTCTGTTTACTGTATGGCTGGTTGGTTGGGTACTGCAAGAATGGATTTTAAAGAGTATACATGACTGTCTGTGTCTGTCTGCTATATATGTCTGTCTTTTGTGTGTGTGTGTGTTTATCTTCTGTCTGTGAGTATGTCTGGCTGGCTGGATACTGAAAGAATGGGTTTATAGAGTAGGCCTGTGTATGTGTGTCTCCCTTCAGTCTGTCTTTCTGTCTGTATGTGTCTGGCTGCTTTTATGTCTCTCTGACTTGGTGAATACGTGGACTTGTCTGTTTGTTCTCCCTGTCTGTGTGTCTGCCTGTGTATCTCTGGGTGATGTGATGCAGAAAGCGTGGATTTTAGAGCAGGTTTATGTGTGTCTGTCTTCTGTCTGTGTATGTCTGGCTGCTGTCTTTGTCTGAGTGTCTGTCTTGCTGGTTGAAGAGTGAAATGTGGATTTTTGAGTAAGCCAGTGTCTCTTTGCTTGTTCTGTTCGTCTGTATCTGCCTGTGTATATGTGAGTGTATGTGTATTTTGTGTGTGTGTGTGTGTGTGTGTATCTATCAGTGTCTATCTTCTGTCTATCTTTCTGCTGACTGTCTGCGTGTATATTCTCCTGGTGGATGTTAAAGATTAGCCCGTGTCTGTCTTCTGTCTCATCTGCCCGTCTGTGTCCGTCTGTCTATCTGTCTGTCTGGGTGAGTGGTGATTTAAGACGGTTTTAATGTAGGCCTGTGTGTGTGTCTGTCTGTTTTCTGTCTTCCTGTCTTTCCCTGCCCTGTTTGTCTTTCTGTCCCCTGCCCTGTCTGTATGTGTGCCTGGCTGGTTGGGTGATGAATGAGTAGATATTAGAATTAGCGTATGTCTCTCTCTCTCTCTCTCTCTCTCTCTCTCTCTCTCTCTCTCTCTCTCTCTCTCTCTCTCTCTCTCTCTCTCTCTCTCTCTCTCTCAACCTATCAGTCAGTCTGTCTATCTGTCTATCTATTAATCTGTCTATTTATATCTGTCTCTCCGTACGCCATCCACACANTGTCTGTATGTGTGCCTGGCTGGTTGGGTGATGAATGAGTAGATATTAGAATTAGCGTATGTCTCTCTCTCTCTCTCTCTCTCTCTCTCTCTCTCTCAACCTATCAGTCAGTCTGCCTATCTGTCTATCTATTAATCTGTCTATTTATATCTGTCTCTCCGTCCGCCATCCACCCAGCAGTTTATCTCTCAATCCATCCATCTATCTGTCTATCTATCTATCTATCTATCTATCTATCTATCTATCTATCTATCTATCTATCTATCTACCCCTTTCTGTCCACGTCTGTCTCCGTTTGCATATTCTTCCAGGTCATGTTACCGATCATCACGTCCCCAGTATCGCCGTATCGCAACCCGTTTTTTATGTGCATTCGTGACTGGCCGTAAAACCTATCCTATGCGCATTTTTGTGTGCATGGGACGTGGAGGGCCAATGCATCACTATAGATTCCCCCAAAATTCAATAGATAATACAATAGCATATAAAAAACGATAAAATTTATATGTGTATATCCGGTTTGCATTTCAGGGCCTGATACATTAAGGTTTAGTGTGACCTTGAATGTAAAGGAAAACGTTTGTATCTCTCTCTCTCTCTCTCTCTCTCTCTCTCTCTCTCTCTCTCTCTCTCTCTCTCTCTCTCTCTCTCTCTCTCTCTCTCTCTCTCACACACACACACACACACACACACACACACACACACACACACACACACACACACACACGATCCGAATCCAATTTCGACGAGGCATTTGTAGCGCATCCGAAAACCGATACGAAGTGGTGGAATGAGTAGGTGTGTGAGTTTTGAGAGACAGACAGACACGCTGACGGACGCGTAGACAGACAGACACATACAGACAGACGGACACAGCAGAAGAGACGACACACCTTTAACTTTTATTCTTGTTCCCTCCAGACTAATTTATGGCACAATTTTCCAGCCTAACTATACTCCTTTCACCTCGACTTGGCCCATAATTTCGTCCTTTTGTAGCTTATTTCACGTAGCTTAGTGGCAGAAAGGAACAGTACTTCGGGTCTGCAGCCTTGCCACAGCTCTTTTTCGTGACTAGCGCCTTGTTCTGGTGCTAATCTGCTGCTTCACCTCGGCATTCAAAGATTTAGGGATGGCAGTTTTAGTCTGTTGGAATTTTAAAAAGTAAGCAATGTTAATTAACGCTGTCTAACTCCTCCAGGTAAAAGAAAAAAAAAAAAATGCTCCTCAGTGGGACGAAATATTTAGGAGATAACGAAAATATAACGAAAAATACGTCGTCATCCTGAGAATATAACAAAAAGTACGTCATTGGGCTGAGAATATAACGAAAAATACGTCATCAGGCTGAGAATATTACGATAAATACGTCATCAGGCTGAGAATGTAACAAAAAAGTACGTCACTGGGCTGAGAATATAACAAAAAAGTACGTCATTGGGCTGAGAATATAACGAAAAAATACGTCATCGGGCTGAGAATATAACGGTAAATACGCCATCAGGCTGAGAATATAACTATAAATACGTCATCAGGCTGAGAATATAACGAAACATACGTAATCAGGCTGAGAATATAACGATAAATACGTCATCAGGCTGAGAATATAACAAAAAGTACGTCATTGGGCTGAGAATATAACGAAAAATACGTCATCGGGCTGAAAGTACAAAGCATAATCATTCCTAGCCTATTCTGACATTTTCGTGGTCGCTTCTTCTCTGCCATAATTTTCTAACTAACGCCAGACGATTTTATTCATCTGTTACTGAGCCTGAGAGTGTTAATATCGCCCTCACTCATCC
Source organism: Birgus latro (assembly GCA_018397915.1). NCBI lineage: Eukaryota > Metazoa > Arthropoda > Malacostraca > Decapoda > Coenobitidae > Birgus > Birgus latro. The sequence goes on from JAGKTI010042286.1 coordinate 8,734, forward strand.
CCTCATGCTTGGAGTTACTTTAAGATTCTACTGCAGCTTCCCCCAGACGATTTTATTGAGCCAGCAGTGAATCGTAGGATCATGAATGCGGTAAATCCTCTCTCATAAGTATTTTGTAATTAGCTCAGGCAAGTGCAATACATAATGCCAAATATCGAGTAAATACTAATACAAGATACACAGATCGAACTTTGAGCCTACAATGTGACCTTGACATTTGAATATTATTTTCTCTCTCAGAATCGAGTCCCTTCCTCATTAGGCTTATCCCGAACCCTTCGACCAAGTTTGGTTTCAGTCAGATAAAGGGTATTTAAGTGGACCTTTTCACGTGACTTCAACATTTGACTTTAACATTCATTAGAAAAACAGTAAGTCAGCCTCTGGATGACTTTCAGCCCATCCAGAAATTTGGTCGAGATCAGATAAAAACTGTTTTAGTTACTTTATTCACACACAGACTCACAGGGGTCTAACTTTGACCCTACTCTGTGATATTGACCTTTGACTGACCTCTCAGAATCAGCTCCGTTTGTTCATGCTGTACCATCAGTTCTTCCACGAACTGTTCTTAACAGGATCAGAACTATTTAAGTTGGCCTTGTTATGTTTCCTTGACCTTTGACCTGTTGTTCTAATAAAAGAGTAGGTCAGCCACTTGTCTTCCTTTTAACCCTTTCAGTACGGTTGGGTGAAATCGGATCAGAGTTATTTGAGAACATTAAAACAGTTAACACTACATTCCAGCCCTTTAGTCACCCACGTACGAATAGTTAAGCTACATAGTCAGTCAGTGACAACACGAAACTCAGATGCTTTTCACGATTTAAAAACCATTACTGTACCAAGTTAATCTCATATTGCGGTCCGAGAGACAAAGACTTCACAGATATTGCGGTGTCAACTAGGCGATCTTGCCATTAGTGCCAACAGTATGTGTGCGTGTGTGTGTGCGTGTGCGTGTGTGTGTGTGTGTGCGTGTGCGTGTGTGTGTGAGAGAGACAGAGACAGAGAAGATAGGAGAAGAAAAGAGAGAGAAAAAGGCTTAAAGAAAAAGAGTGAAAACTGCATTGTCCGGACCAAACAGAATGCGTGATATACCGGGCACTACCATTCACCAAAGCCTTCCCACACAAGCAGACATCAAAAAAGAGAATTGATATAGTCCACGCTTTGAAAGAACCAATACTTGATAGCTTGGGGTCCATTTTTTTCTTTTTTTTCTCTCTCTCCAGTGTTGCATACCTGAAAATTAAGCAGGTCTTTGATGTGTTAAATTCTGAAGTGGCCATCATCCCTATTCTCATCATCATTATCATCATCATCACCATCGCAGACAATTTATTTTACCATCATCATCATCATCATCATCATCATCATCATCATCATCATCAT
>JAGKTI010042287.1:0-10128 GCA_018397915.1 Birgus latro
TTTTCTTGGAAGGAACAGTATGCAGGCCCGTGGCCTTTGGTTCCTTCTTCCATGCATAAAAAAAAAAAAAAAAAAAAAAAACACAAAGTGGCCAGAAGCCTATGCCATCCCTGATCAAGAGGCTGCGACTGTTGCTCAGGTGTTGGTTGACCAGTTTTTCTGTCATTTTTGGATGCCACAAGACCTACATTCAGACCAGGGTAGAAACTTCGAGTCTGCTGTGCTCTGTGAGTGCTGCAAGTTACTGAGGATCAAGAAGACCAGGACGACCCCACTAAGGCGACAGTCAGATGGGATGGTGGAGATATTCAACTGGACCCTAGGACAAGAACTGGCCAAGTACTGCATAGAGGGACAAACAGAATGGGACCAGAAATTACCTGTGTTGTTGATGGCATATTGGTCTGCATCCCATGAGTCTACCAGCTACACCCCTGCAAAACTGATGTTGGTCACCAGTTACGCTTACCCGTTGACCTGTTAATGAGAAGAGCACCTGGTGAAGAGCTGCCTACAGACACCTCCAGCTATGCAAAGCATCTTCAGGAAAGGCTGGCTGAGGTACATCATCAAGTGCAAGGAGCCCTTATGTTTTCAGGATAGATGATGCAGTGCAAGTATGATGCCAAGGCAAGTGAGGTGAGCTTCAAGGATGATGACAAAGTTTGGTTATACAATCCTCAGCAGAAGAAGGGAAAGTCATCGAAGCTGCAGAGCCCAGGGGATGGGCCTTACACTGTGTTGGATCGCCTATCAGATGTAACATACTGGATTCGGGGAGGCAAGAAGTCTCACCCAAAAGTGGTACACGTGAATCGTCTGTTGCAGTACCATGGGCCAGGACAGTACAACTGGGACGTCTCGAAGGAATCATGCTCTCCTGCTGCCGAGGATGCTGAGGAGGGCCAAGGAGCTGAAGTACAAGGGGGTGGTGATAGTTTCCCAAGAGAAGAAGTGCATGAGGAAGAGGACCAAGACATTCCAGGAGGAGTGGACTGTGTGGAGGAGCAGGGACGTTGTTGGAAGTGGCATAGAAGACCTGATAAGTTGAAGGATTATTTTGTGTATAATTAAATGTTTAGTTTGGATTAAGGATTATGTATGTACACATGTACACATTGTGTAGTTTTGTTGGGATAACAATGGACCAGGGAGTGGGTAGTGTTAAGAAGCTGGATTGCTAGTTAGATTGTACTGGAGAATTCTCAAAGAATCTCGTATTTTTTTTTCCGCCACGTGTCAGAGTTGCCAGTTAGCCTGCTCTTTGTGAGTGGAGGTATTTTGTAAGGTTATTCATTGATTTTTGTGCACATTCTCTCTATAATGTTTTATTTATGTGACTGTTAGATTATGAAATTTTATCTCGGTTTATATGCTAAATAATTTAGAGTGTTGTGTTACATAATAGTGGTAGATGGTGGCGACCATCATCCACTCACTAGATGTAGTGCTGCCTGCTTCTTCCTTAGCCTCTATCATGCTTTTTCTGTGCCTGCCCTCCTCTCTTCCTGCTTCTCCCATCTTTCCTGTCACTTCTTATTGCTTTTCTTTCCTTTACAGGTGGCTTTACATTGAGTGACAAGCCAAATGGTTTCCTGTAAGCCAGGAAACCATTTGCAACACTTTGTGATAACCATATAACCAAACTATACGTGCTTCCTACGTGTCAACAAGTGGGTTGGTGGAGGGTTAGTGCCCCTCCTTGTAAAACAAATAACTCAAAGTCAAATGCCCACCCCTTACGGGATTATGGCTTCTGATAATAGATAGATATACAGATAGTGTTACATAAGAAAACTGGCATGTTTGGAGTCTCCAAGTCGGTAACTGTTGCCCGTTGAGAGTGTACTAGAAGCTTCAAGAGTAATGCAAGCTTATAATGGGACGAGACTAGAGGGGTTTCAGTCAGTTTTCAGTTCAGTTTCTGTGTAGTTCAGTGTCCATGAAGATTGTATAGCTCCGGTACTTGTGAAAACAGTGAAGTTGGCAAGCTTAATGCTTGCCAACTTCACTGCAGTTAGTGAAGACTGTATAGCTCTGATACTTGTAAAAACAGTGAAGTGTAGTTGGCAAGCATTAAGTGTAATTATTTGGAAAATAGAACTTATGAACCACAGTGTTTATTTGCTATGCCTCGGCTGATCTCGATGCACACCAAAAGGCTGACCATAAGAACATCAAACTGGGCAATGTCTTTCCTGTACGTATTGTAATACTGCTGTTGGAGCCTGTGGCAGGGTGGGACTGGGATGTAACAGCAAGTAAAAGCTGGAGCCTTGGTGTGCGAACATAAGAAACATGTTATGCTGTGTGTTCAAGGTTCAACGCCTTGTCCCTTGATCACGAGCGACTGATCTGGGGTTCTTTTCTAGACCAGGTCTAGTGCATACAACTAGAGGAACAGGGCATAAAAACTTGGCTAAACCAACCTTACACGTATATTACCTTAGTTATAACACTAAACAAGATACAAATACACTATCATACAATATGCTATTCAGGTACAAGGCACATGTAGGACTAGAGGACTCTGGTCTGGGCGACTGGGTACTTGGGTTGCTCACAGATGTCGGCCAGGTGTGGGGGTAATCCCATCGTAGGTGTTCTCTTGCAGGAGGCACGGCACTACTGCCAGTGGCCGGGTCATCTGGGCTGGACTGCTGGGCAGTGTAGAGTGAGGCCCTTTCCTGGTGGGGCCTCGTCGTGGAGTTCGGCTCTCGGGACTCGGGCCGAATAGGACGAGCAGGTGCGCTTGTCTGCACCCGCACTGGGAGGTGGAGCTCCGGCCAATGGGGCTGGGGAGGTCATGCCGGGGTCCTGGGGACGCCCCTGGGTGTCCGGGGGTTGCAGTCTTCCTTGGGCGGAGCCGCTGTCAGAGGCGGCCTGCATCGACCCTTCCTCCAGGATCCGACAGTTGGGGACGTCATCTGGGCGCTGGTTGTAGGGCTTGGACTCCCAGGCTCGTCACAGGGCCTCGCCAGAGCTCCTTCAGCTGCAACTCCTCCAAGGGACTGCCTCTGTGGGGATAGGGAGAAGGTTGTCCCGCTTGGCCACAGGAGTGGTGGTGGGCCGAGCCAGGGACTTCCTCCGTAGGGGAAGTCCTAGGGGCAGAGGACGAAGGGCGGACGGTGGCCTGCTCTCCCTTCCCTGTGTGGACGGTGGCCGACACGGCGGTTTCCCTAACCCAAAGGACAACAGGTGGAGAGCGGACAGAGGCCTGCTTTCCCATCCCGACATGGACGGTGGCCTGTGTCGTGGTCCTGCTTGCTGTTGAGGTGGCAGTCAAAGGACTGACGGTGGCCAATCATTCCTTCCCGGTAAGGACGGTGGCCTGTACCGCGGTGTTCCCCTTCTCTGGGTCTACAGCCGGAGAGCAGACGATGGTCTGCTTTCCCTTCCCGACACGGACGGTGGCCTGTGTCACGGTCCTGCAGTAAGTAACAGCCAGAGAGCGGATGGTGGCCTGCTCCCCCTTCCCGATGCGGGTGGTGGCCTGTGTCGCAATGCTGTCCATGGAGGTGACTGCAGGAGAAGAGCAGACGGTGGCCTGCTCTCCCTTCCTGACATGGACGGTGGCCTGTGTTGCGGTGCTGTCTGGGGCTGTGGTATCAGCCCCACCCCAAACTTGGCGAGGGCTGGCCCAGCTAAAGAGTAGGCGGCCGGGACTGTGTTCTTGTCGGGCTGTCTGTTGAGGGTGAGAAGGATGCAAGGCAGTCTGGGATGTAAGCCTGTCTAGCTCTGGGCCTACTCGCGCCCTACACGCCACCTGGTGGTCTCCTCCTAGGGTGGGTGTTGCCGCAGCCTCACCGTCGTCCCTCTGTGGGGTGGGTGTTGCGACACTCCTCCTTGGGTTTCCCTTCGGGGTGGGCATTTCAAAGCAGAAAAACGTGATGAAGTTGTAGGAGAGGTGATATGGAAATGCACAAACTACTCTCCATTATTGATGAGAGACTTCATTGCAAAAGTAGGTGAGGAAGATGTAGGTAAGACATTTTTAGTGCATTTGGAATGGGTGCCCAGAATTCCAGTCCCAGAGGCAGCAGGTAAGTAGAACTTGCAGTTATAAGCGGTCTTTAGTGTGATGAATACGTTCTTCCAAAATATGAAAGACTGTATGCAGTGGAGAACGGTTTGTGAAACAGAGCGAAATTAATTTCATCCTGTATGACAAAGGACAAAGTGAAAAATGTAACAGGACTGAGGAGAGTGTAAGAAATGACCAGAGAATGCTGACTTACCAAGCATTACTGGTTCCGAAGGAAGTAACCAAACCTTCTAGCTGTAAGAATAAATGCAAAAGTTCAGAGTAAGTACCTGTAGATGACGGATGAAGAGTATAACGTGGAACGAAAGTGTGTGTGTGTGTGTGTGGCTGAAGCAGTTTGATAGATGGAGTTTCTTGGGGGTTTGGAGTGCTGTCATTTGTCTTTTGTTTTTTCCATAGTTTAAGTTGTTTACTTTTTGATGTACTTCATTGGTTTTAATTTTTACCTTCCATATCGAAGTTTGCTTTCTTGCAGCTGTTGGTGTATTTGTTGTTTTTCTTTACACTTGTTTTTCCTCTGCTTGCTTTGATTTGTCTTTACTTTCTTTGGTTGTGCGTGCTTTTACATGTTTGCTTTTCCTTATATTGTATACAGTAAAAATAATCAAATTTCCGTTCGTGAACTCGTGCCTGTTGATAATTTTTTGACTGAAATAGTCACCCAGGCAAAACACCAGGGGAGGGAGCACTACAGGTGGGATGGCACAACACCTACCCTCACCACACAAGGAGACAACCAAGAGGCGTGTCAAACGGGTAAGGGGTTTGGACCAGACGGGCCTACGTCCCTTGAAACCTTATGCCCCTCTTACCCTCAGACGGATCAACAGCAACTCTACAATCCCGGCAGGTTACTCTCCAGCCAGAATGGCGCTGGACAGGTTCGGGGTGGGACTAAATCTACAGTCCCAGACAGCACCCGAGTCTAGCCGCACTAAGCAGGAGACGGCCACTAGCCAGTCCATAGCTGCATCCCTCCCTCTGCAGAAACCAGTGATGGCCACTAGCCACATTAGGGGAGAGAACATCAATGTACACTCTCCTTCTGCAGCTGCCCCTGAGAGCTGGACCTCGGTGACGGCCACTAGCCACACCAGCAGACAGGTGACTGCCACCAGATGCACATCGTCTGCAGTCTTCTCACTTCACCGGATACAGGTGACGGCCACTAGCCACACCGGTGGGCAAGTAACAGCCACCAGCTGTGCCTCGCCCAATAAGGCACCGGTGATGGCCACTACCCACACCAGTGGACAGGTGATGGCCTTGAGCCACACTGTTTTCACAACCCACTCTGGAAGTCAAGCCCCAGTGATGGCCACTAGCTGCACCGGCAGGAGAGAGATGGCCTCTAGCTGCTCTGCCCTTGCTGTTCTCGGGACCTCGGCGATGGCCACTAGCCACGCCAGAGAGGGAACCAACACCAACCATCCCTCACCCCCCTGTGACTTCCCCCAAGGAGGAGGTCTCTGGCTCAGCCCGCCATTCCTGTGGCCGAGTGAGACACCCCTCCCCTCTTTTCCACAGAGGCAGCCCCCAGTAGAAGCTACTACTGGAGGTCTGACACTGGGGTGCAACCTCTCCAGCCCCAGCAGCAGGCGACCTCGTCCCCAGAGTAGGTGCAGACAAGTGCACTTACTCTTTCTGAAATATGAGCAACAGAAGGGGAAATACGAGTGATGGCGGGATATTCCGTCCATAGGGGCATAACAGCCGCCCAGGCAGCAGACAACACCGACACCCCCAGCTGAGGAGGAACCAACGGGGAGGTAGGCAAAACACGGAGCAGTTCCAGGCATGACCAGCTTACCTGTCCAACTCCCTGATGCCCCTCTCACTCCCAACCAACGTCGCACCAGGTAGGCAGTAAGAGCCACCTGGGCTCTGACAAAAACCACTCTCGTCAGGTAAGGGGCAAGATTGTCTTGACGATCCCGAGCAACGCCGTGACACAGGCCACCGTCCATATTAGGTCTGAGGCAGAGCAGACCATCATCCACTCCTTAGTTACCATCCCCTGCAGGGCCATGATAGAGGCCACCGTCCGTGTCAGGTTTGAGGCAGAGCCGGCCATCGTCCACTCCTCTCCTGCAGCATCCCTCAGGGGCAGCACTGTGACACAGGCCACCGTCCGTGTTAGGTATGAGGTAGGGCAGGCCACTGTCTGCCCCTCTGGTGCCACCTCCTGTAGGACCACGACACAGGCCACCGTCCGTGTCAGGCACGAGGCAGAGTTGGCACTCGTCTGCTCCTTCCCTACAGGAGGCTCTTTTCCCCCTTCAGGAGGCAGGGTGAAGCAAGCTCTGCCTACTCTTCCCCTGTTGGCAGAGGAACTGCCGTGTTGGCATCAGTCCATACGGGGGAGACAGAGCAAGCCACCATCCGCACCTCACCCTCTTTCTCAAGGGCGTCTTCTGCAGAGGAAGTCCCTTGCCCGGCCCACCACCACTCCTGTGGCCGGGTGGGAAACTCCCCCTCTACCACCAGAGGCGAGTCCCAGGAAGACCTACTGCTGGAGGAGTGTTGGCAAGGTCCTCTCCGTAGGCCCAGAGTCCTCGCCCTCCAACCAGCCTCCCAAGGGCATCCGCCCCCGCGAGGTCGCCGCAATCCCACCCTGATGGCAACACCTACTGCCAGAGGTTGCCACGGCTCCACTCTGACGGCGACTCCCCGTACTGGAGATTGCCGCAGTCCCCATTCGACGGTGACCCCAGGTGCGAGAGATTCCAGCCCCCAGACATTCCGGGGCGTACCCAGGATCCCAGGGCGAGACCTACCTGATGTAGGAGACCAGACCTGCACCCTAAGGAGACAACGCTGTCAGGCTTGCCTCCTCTCCTTATTTGGCCACAGCCCAGAGGCCCAGACACCACGTTGGGGCCCCAGGAGAGGCGGTCCTCCTGTCACACCGCCCACCAGGAAAGCTCAGGAGACCTGGTCTACGACACCAGTCTAGTGCCTCGTATGAGAAGGACAGTGAACAGTGACTTGAGTGTATCAGACCCAATAGTGCGTATTTCCCTATACTCCTGAGTATGTGATATGAATTCAGTATTCAATTCAGTGTGAGCAATCAAAGTAATATTACAGGACAGTGAATTGTGATCTCTAGTGTACTAAGTCCTATAAAATTTATATTATAAAGAACTGGACGTGCCACGATATAGACGTTGAAATCTGAACTTATCATCAAATTCAATACAAATGTACAAAGTAATCTTCCAACCCAAGTGTATATTCTTGCTTTGTAATAAGATCATTGAAGTAACCAAAAGTGATATTAGCAGGCTCAGCATCAAAGTCCAGTGCCTACCGTAGTGTGTGTGTAAGGGCCAAAGTAATCTTACAACTCCTGTATACACGTCCTGTACTAAGAACCTGTGTCATATACTCATTCTACTATATATATCCTACAAGTCTATTAAGTGACATCTACGTTTAGTGGTAACTTGTCCCTGACCCCAGTGTCTATATAACCTGTGTTATGCTCTGTGTTTTATGGCGCGACTTCTCGCTCCGTAATGCACAGGCTCAATCCTCGGGTTTTCTCCTGTGTTCGGTGGCGCGATTTATCACACCATAAGACTCAGGTGGCGGTAGCTCGATCGGTAGAGAGTTGGCTTGCAGTCCCGAGGGACCCAGGTTCGAATCCTCGCTGAGGCAGGGAACAGTTTAAGGATTTGAATTTCATTAAATCAGGCTTTACTGATCTACCAAAAGACCCGCCGACATGTCGTAAAAATAACCCCGCTAATACCAATACACCAGTCCTGTATGAGACAGCCCTAGCATGCATTCAATATGGACGGTGGGTGTTAAGCGCCAAAGTGGTGACATGTAGATTGTAGGAGGACAACTGGGCCTTGATAGCAGGCTGTGAAGCCTATGCCCAGAGTCGGACACATAAAAAAAAGAAATTAAAAAAAAGGTACAAGCTTTGGGGTTCTTTACTTCAAGACCGGGCTAGAACATATACCAAAGGAACAGGATATAAACATAGGCAAACCAGTATTGCACGTATATTAACCAGATTGACAGACACTACACAATATAGAGTATTTTATGTGGCACTTGCAGAATCCCTTACAATACAGTTAAGGCAACACACCCCTGGGGGTAGGGGGTTTTTCAAGAATTCTCCCCCAGTATCCCTGCTTGTCGTAAGAGGTGACTAAAAGGGTTGGTGGTGGGTTAGTGCCCCACCCTGTAAAAACAACTAACTAAAAATACAAACAGGAAGCCTCGGACCAGGACTGACCAAAAGTTGACGACAAAGGAACGGACAAAGGACGAGATAAAGATTGCGACCTGGAATGTGAGGGGTATGAATGATGAGGTGAAAGAGAGAGAGATTGTACAGGTGCTTGAGAGTGCGAAAGTGGATATATGTGGAATAACTGAAACTAAATGGCGAGGTGAGAGTGTGAGAGAATTGGAATATGGATGGGGTATATGCGCGGGAATGGGTGAGAATGAGAGGGCGAAAGAGGGAGTGTGCATTGTTGTGAGCAACAGGTGGAAGGAGAATGCAAGAGAGTATGGATCAGTTGGGTCAAGGATTGTGTGGGTAAGAGTGAAAGTTGGACTACAAATGTGGGCAATTGTGTGCGTGCGTGTATGTGCCAACGCAAGATCGTGTAAGTAGAGTGAGAGAAGAGTTTTGGACAAATGTGGAAGCCTGCTTGGAAAAGTTTGAAAGGAATGAAAGAGTGTTTCTGATTGGAGATATGAATGGAAAAGTAAGGAATGAGAAGGTGAATGGAGTGGTTGGTGAGTGGGGTGTGCCTGCAGAGATGGATGAGAATGGTAGTGCTTTAGTGGACATTTGTGCTGGGAGGGGGTTGGTGGTAGCTAATACCCTCTTCAGGCACAAAATGATCCATAGGTATACATGGCGAGTTGTGAGAAGAGAGGACGGTGGAATGAATGAACGGAAGGCAATGATTGACTATGTGTGTGTGGATGAAAGGATGAGAAGATGTATAATGGATGCAAGAGTATATAGAGGTTGGGGGAGTGGACTTTCTGACCACCACTTGGTGGTGGCCAGAATCAGAATCCAAACAAGATGGAGGAAGTGGAGAAGACAAAGACAGGAGGAAGTATGTGTTACAAGGAGGGTAGAAAAGTTACAAGAGGATGGAATAAAGGCTGAATATAGAAGGGAAGTGGAGGAGCGATTGGGTAAATATAGATTGCAGCAGATGGGTGACATGGAGGGTGTGTGCAAGGTATTCATAGAAGAAATCTGTGCAACATGTGAGGTGGTGTGTGGGGTGAAGAGAAGACGAAAGGGGGTTCAGGGAACAGCATGGTGGACTGAAGAGGTGAGAGAGGCTGTGGCACAGAAGAAGAAAGCATATAATGAGTCGATGAGGAACAGGGGCGATGAAGAAGCTGAGAGGGATGAGAGAGTTATATGTAGTGAGGAGGAGAGAGGTGAAAAGATTAGTAAGAGAGAGTAAGAAGAGAGTGGATGAGGAATTTGGAAGGAATTTGAGTGTAAAGTGGAGGGAATGTAAGAAAATGTTCTGGAAGGAGGTAAAGATAGCTAGACAGGGTGCCAACAAAGTCAGTGGGGGTGTGAAAGATAAAAATGGTAGATTACTAGTGGAGAAGGGACAAAAAGTAAACAGATGGAGAGAACACTTTAATGAACTGTTGAACATAGAGAATGAAAGTAATGCAAGTATAAGTGGCTGGGGAATGGCAGGGAGAAGGAGGGTTGTGAGAAGAGAGGAAGAAATCACCAGGATGGAAGTGGTGGAAGCAATGAAGAAAGTTAAAATAGGGAAAGCCCCAGGAATTGATGGAGTGTGTGGTGAAATGCTGAAGCATGGGGGAGCGATAGTAATAGAATGGATGTGGAAGGTGTGCAGACTGGCTTGGGAGGAGGGTAGAGTCCCGGAGGATTGGAAGTCAGGTATAATTATTCCTCTGTACAAAGGAAAAGGGGAAAAAGCAGTGTGTGGTAATCATAGGGGCATTTGCCTTCTCAGTGTAATAGGAAAAATATATGGTAGGATACTTATTGACAGTTAGGGAAATTACTGAGGAATTAGTTGGAGAAGAACAAGGAGGTT
>JAGKTI010042289.1:0-10127 GCA_018397915.1 Birgus latro
GAGCTTGGGGAGGGGAGGGAAGAAAAAAGAGAATACAGAAAGGTGAGGAAGGTAAAGGAATAGAGGAGAAGAGAAGACAGATAGGAAGATGATAAAGAGGAGTAAAAGTAGAGGCAGGAAGGAGAAACAAGCATACACCACAAAAACAGCAGACATCACTAGGCCAATAAGACTATACTGAGGTTAGCACTACAAGGATTATATTCTTTCTACTACCACAATACTTTAGTCAGCAGGACCCCATAGTAGTGATGGCGCTAACCGTAGCATTAAGCGGGCATCTGCTTTATATGGTTGTTGCTACCTACAGATGATTTAATTCAGCATGAACTCTTCGATTTAGTGTGGGTAGATACAGCAATAATTAACCCATCCACTAGTAAAGTGCCTTCCGAAGGTGAAAATATCGCCTGCTAGTTGCAAGAATAAAATATAAATGATGTCCTCGGACTGAAATAAATTTAATGCAACGATGTATCCTTGTAGTTAATTTAGGTTACTACCAGGCAATTTGTTCAGACTACTAAAGTCCCGTTGTAGTGGCAATTTGAGGGGAGCTATATCTAACCCAGCCAGTTCGAAAACTTATCAAAGCTGAATAAAACTGCATACGTACATACATATACACATATGCTGCATATGTATACACAACATAAACAGACAGACAGACAGATAGACAGGTAGTGTACATATACCTCACACATGCAGAATGTAACTGATGGACAGACTGATACCGGTATATTAGTAATCACGCATCAGTGTACTGTATATCTGATAGCATTTTTTGTACGTACGAACAAGTATTTTAAAATTTAATATGGTATGTCCTCTGCAGACGAATTACTACTACTTCTACGAATTACTGCTACGATTATCACTACCATAGCTACTACTACCACAACTACTACTGATGATGATGATGATGATGATAATGATATGCCATTCAAAAGGTCTCCTCTAAGCCAATATAATCGTTTGTTGGTAGGTAAAAAAAAAAAAATCATAATCGTATTAACGAAACTAACTCCCCCGGAAAAAAAAAAGCAGGAAAAGTGAATAATAACAGCATGCTGGTTATTAGTTTCGTGGAAAAACATTAATCAGTGAATTCCCTGGGTTATACAACCCCATCTCACACACAAAGCAGATTCGCACCGGGATTTCCCTAGGAAAGAATTAACTGAAAATACCACTGTCTATTTCCGTGCTGCTTCTGGGAATTTGAATGACAACGGTAACTGGTTAGAGTGTGAGGAACGAAAGCAGTGACATGGCTGAAACCACCACCACGAGAGAGAGAGAGAGAGAGAGAGAGAGAGAGAGAGAGAGAGAGAGAGACCTCTAAGTGGTTGATTTGGCCATTTGAGCGGTCCGTTGCATGTGACTACACCCCGGCAGCGCGCTTCTTTCTTCAGGTACACTTAGTCATAATTATTGGCAATGTTGGCGCGAGTTCAGCGAGAAATGATTCGGCATCGTCGCGCATTCACTTGGGCACAGATGACACAGTTCGACTAATCAGACCAAAAAAAATCATCAGAAATGCCGTGTTTTGACATTAAACCAACTTATACCTAACCAACTTAGGCCCAACCTAAGTTAATCGACCATTATACCTTATTTTGTTTGGGGGATGACGGTGTGACGCTGCCGAGTTTTTTATGGAGGCACTCGATTTGACGTTGGCAATATGGCTAAGACCATTATACCTGGAATAAAAATAAAAAATAAAAATAAAAAAAATCGCGCCCCTCCCCCTCCTCCCCCCCGGCAGGGCAAGAACATCTGCGTGTGCAGCAAGCAAATTAAATGCACTTGCGCCCATTATACGTAATCATCCAGTTCCCCTTCAATACGACGACGTCGTTCTGAATAACGAATCCGGAAGTTGCAAATACAGAGAAAAATACTATACAGTTCTTTAAGAATAAAATACAGCATCTAATCCCTTCACTAAGGTAGATCTCTCCAGAGATAAATAAAATCGTCTCTCGGTTGGAAGAATTGAAAAAAAGTCGCCATACTGCACGGGTTAAATACCGAAAAGTCATCAATATTCAAATACTACATTGCACTAGACAAAGGCAAAATAAAGCGAGAAAGAAGGGAAACGAAGCAAAAAAAGAAAGGGAGACAAGCTGAAGAGATGGGGCAGAGGAAGAACTTTATACAGTATAACTGAGAGAGAGAGAGGGGGGGGGGCACTAAGAGGGAGGTGGGGAGACTGGTATAATTTCTACAATCAATACCCCCTCCCCCCAACATCAAGGACTACGTTTTGTACATTAAAAAGCAAGCTACCTAGAAAGTCAGGGCAGCGGCAGCAGTAGCAACAGCAGAGACAGCAGCAGCACCACCACCACCGCACTGGCAGTGGTAGTGATGGTGACAAGTACGAAGAGGAAATGAAAATGGATGACAGGGAAAAACACAGAGAAATAAATGGACGAGGACGAGGAGAACAAAAGATATGAAGGAATGTCGAGAGAGAGAGAGGAGAAAGAATGAGAAGGAAACTGATGATATGGACGTGAAAACAAGAATAACAAGGGTAAGTGCTGAAGCAACAGCAGGAGGAGGAAACAAACAGAAAAATAATATTTACAATGATAAAAAACTATGTTAATGCCGGTGCCGGTAGTGGTGATGGTGGTGGTGGTGGTGGAATAATAATAATAATAATAATAATAATAATAATAATGCAGTAATAAATAATAATTAGTTTTTTTTTTTATGTCTGACTCTGGGCATAGGCTTCACAGCCTGCTATCAAGGCCCAGTCATCCTCCTACAATCTACATGTCACCACTTCGGCGCTTAACACCCACCGTCCATATTGAATACATGCTAGGGCTGTCTCATATAGGACTGGTGTATTGGTATTAGCGGGGTCATTTTTACGACGTGTCGGCGGGTCTTCTGGTAGATCAGTAAAGCCTGATTTAATGAAATTCAAATCCTTAAATTGTTCCCTGCACCAGCGAGGATTCGAACCTGGGTCCCTAGTACCCCACAGAAGAAAACAAATGGAAATAATACGATTATAACTGTGAAAAACTCAGTATATGATGAAGAAACATAAGAACAAAATATCAAGAATGAAAACATGAGGAGGAAGAGAATAAACTTAACAACAATGAGAATAGGAACACACTCTCTGGCTTCGGCTCTCCTGTCATTCTCTGACTAAATATACCTGTGCTGTTTACTTATCTCCTAAATCTACTGACTATCTAAAATTCTTTGACTATCTTACTTCTACGATGGAACACATTCTATCCATTTCTCCTTTCTCTCAAATCCCCATTCTAGCATATTTCAGTGTTAACTACCACCTTTGGCTCTCTTCTCCTTTCACTGATCCACCTGGTGAACAAGCCTACATCTTTCTTATCCTTAACCACTAAACCCGCGGGTCGTCCCGCGGGTCGTCACTTTCGTGACGCTCGGTGGCGATGGCTCGGTGGCGATGGCTCAAGCCGGGGCCGTCAGTTGGGTGCCTCTGTTTTCTTTTTAAGTAACTGGGGCTGTCAAGATATAAATATATATGAAAAAAATTTAGAAGCTTAGAAGATTACACTGTTAATCTTTTCTCTCCGTTGGGCTCCTCCGATCATAATCTTATTACCTTAACCTGTCCTATCGTTCTGGTAGGGCCTGTGGACCCTCCAAAAAAACTCCGCCTGTGGCACTTTGGAGCCGCTGATTGGGAGGCCCTCAGGCAGTACTTCTTTGAATTTCCTTGGAATGATTATTGCTTCCATGCCCGGGAGCCATCTGAGTGTGCCTTGCGCATTATGGAGGTTATTCTTTCGGGCATGGAAGTATACATTCCTTTCTCATATCTTCTGACTAATGCAAGAAAGCCCTGGTTTAATCACTCTTGTTCTAATGCCATCTGCAACAAGGAGAGGGCCTATAAAAGGTACCAGAGCCAAAACTCACCCCTGAATCACATCTTTTTTTTATTTCTGCCAGAATTGTGCTAAGTCTGTTTTTCGCTCTGCTAAATGTCATCCATGCTAAATGTTCTCAACCCTCCAACTCCAATTCTTCTCGCTCCTTCTGGCACTACCTATCTAACAACTTTACCTCATCATCCTTCCCTCCTCTTTTCTACTCTGATGGCTCTGTAGCTATTTCTTCTACTGATAAAGCAGATCTCTTCACTCAGACTTTCTCCGCCAATTCCACATTAGACGATTCCGGGGCTGTTCCTCCATCACTATCACTTCCCCCCTCTGACTTCCTCATGACTGACATTAAAATTTCTTCAGTTGATGTATTTTCTGCCATCACTGGCCTCAATACTAACAAGGCATATGGGCCTGATGGAGTCTGTCCTGTTGTCCTCAAAAACTGTGCTTCTGTGCTTACACCCTGTCTAGGTAAACTCTTTTGCCTTTGTCTATCAACTTGTACCTTTCCTTCTTGCTGGAAGTCTGCTCTCAGTCAGTCAGTCCCAAAGAAGGGTGACTATTCCCAACCCTCTATCAATCGTTCAATTGCTTTAATATCCTGTGTCTTAAAAGTTTTCGAGTCAATTCTTAACAGAAAAATCTTAAAGCATCTTTCCTGTCATAACCTTCTTTCTGATCGTCAGTATGGGTTCCGTCAGGGACGCTCCACTGGCGATCTTCTCACCTACCGTTCAGACTCCTGGTCATCCTCCTTTCGGGACTTTGGCAAAAGCTTTGCCATTGCAATTGACATCTCAAAGGCTTTCGATCGAGTCTGGCATAAATCTTTAATTTCCAAATTGCCCTCCCACATTTTCTATCCTTATATCTGTGCCTTAATCTCTAGCTTCCTTTCTGGTCGTTCTATAGCCGCTGTTGTAGACGGCCATCGTTCTTCTCCTAGACCTGTCAAAAGTGGTGTTCCTCAGGGCTCTGTCCTATCACCAACTCTCTTCCATTTATTCATCAATGACCTTCTAAGCTGTACAGTGTACATCTAACCCTATCCACTCATATGCTGATGATTCCACCCTTCACCTTTCCATTCGGTTTCCGCAACGTCCATCTCAGCAGTTCCTTCAACAAAAAAGGGATGAGGCTATGGCACACCTAATGTCTGACTTGGCTTGTATCTCTGATTGGGGTAAAAATAATCTTGTTATTATTAATGCATCAAAAACTCGGTTCTTACACTTATCAACCCGACAAAATCTTCCTCAGGATTACCCACTAATGTTTAATAATGTCCAGCTCAGTCCTGCACCATCCTTGAACAAGCTTGGGGTTTCATTCTCTCGGGATTTGTCTTGGAAAGAACATATTACATCTCTTGTGAAATCTGCTTCCAAGAGATTAGGTGTGCTAAGCCGATTCTGAACTTTCTTTACCCCTGCACAGTTGTTGAC
This sequence comes from Birgus latro, assembly GCA_018397915.1. Classification (NCBI taxonomy): domain Eukaryota; kingdom Metazoa; phylum Arthropoda; class Malacostraca; order Decapoda; family Coenobitidae; genus Birgus; species Birgus latro. Next base: position 5,366 of record JAGKTI010042289.1, read on the forward strand.
CTTGTACACAGGTTTTATTCGCCCGTGTATGGAGTACAACTCTCATGTATGGGGAGGCTCCCCACATGAGCACTTCTCAATAGGGTAGAGTCAAAGGCTTTTCGTCTCATTAACTCTCCTCCTCTTACTGATTCCCTTCAACCATTGTCTCTTCGTCGCACTGTTGCATCTTTATCTCTTTTCTATCACTACTTCAACTGTCACTGTTCCTCTGAACTGTCTGTTTGCATCCCTCCACCTCTACGACGGGCACGTAGTACCCGTCTAGCAACAAACTCTCATCCCTTTTCTGTCCAACTCTCTAATGCAAGAGTTAACCGTTATTCCCAGTCCTTCATTTATGCAACTGGTCAACTCTGGAACTGCATTCCTCTGTCTGCATTCCCCACTTCCTATGATCTCCAGTCTTTCAAACGCAATGTGTCCAGGCATCTCGAAATGAGTGGATCTTGAATTTGGCTCTCTTTTGTATTGTTTTTGCTTTTTGTTAGAAGGAACAGAATGTGAGCCCATGGCCTTTGGTTCCTTCTTCCTTGCATAAATGAAAAAAAAAAAAACACAGAAGGTAACAGATGTTGAAATAAGAGTCAGACACATTTAATCCACACTGCTGTATCACCAATTACTTACAGTATGCTTTAGTATATTAACAACAACAACAATAAAACAAAAACAACAAAAAGAATAATAGTACGATGATGATGATGATGACGATGATAACAATAATAATAATGATCTCTATCTATCTATATATCTATCTATTGCCAGACACCCTAATCCCGTAAGGGGTGGCAACAAACAAATCGCCTCCCCTCCATGCAGCTCTGTCCCCCGGTACTTCACTGCCCTGCTCCCAGGTCATACACCCCTCTCTCATACACCTCTCAACTCCATCCCTCCATCTCATCCTTGGCCTTCCCCTCCCTCTCCCCTCTCCACCTCACTCACATACACTCTCCTCATCAGTCTCTCACTCCATCCTCTCCACATGGCCAAACCACATTAAATGTTTCTCCTAACGCTTCCTATCACCACATCCACACCACAACGCTCCTTCACTTCCTCATTTATCAGTCTGTCTCTCCATGTGACCCCACCTGCTCCTCTCAAATAACTCATTTCCACTGCTCTCACTCTTGACTTCTGTCCCTCCAACAGGGTCCAAGCTTCACTTCCATACGTTAGGGTTGGTATTACAATACTGTCATGTAGTAGCTTTTTCACTTCCATGCTCACTTCCCTATTTCTTATCACAGCTTTCAAGGAACCAGCAACCCTTCTTCCCTGCTGCACCCTTTCAAGCACTTCATCCTCTAAACTTCCATCCTTATTCATTACACTACCCAAGTACTTAAATGCAATCACATTCTCCATATCCCCCGCATCCAGTCTCACTGTACATTTACTGACTTCACACCTTTCAAAGACCATAACTTTACTCGTCCCTATATTCACCTTTAGAGTCTGTTTCTTACACACTCTCCCAAGCTCATCTACCAAGCCTTGCAGCTCTCCTTCGTCTTCACTTAACAACACAGTACTACCTGCAAACAACAGTACAGGGAGTTTCCAAACACTGCCCTCTCTCACTAGGGCCACTCCAACATCCACTGCCCTACCTTGTATCTCTTTTATAACCCCATCCACATACAGACTGAACAACCATGGAGGCATGACACATCCTTGTTTCAATCCGACCTTCAAATGGAAAAATTCACTCAGTTCACCGTCCACACGCACTGCAGCCTTAGCACCCTCATACATACTCTTCATGGCCTTCAACAACTTATCATCTACTCCATATATTCTTAATAATAATAATAATAATAATAATAATAATATGATAATATTCTTAGATCCTTAGTGGAAAAGTTTCTAGAGAAGGGCAAGAAGTTGTATGCAGCCTTCATGGATCTGGAGAAAGCATATGACAGGGTGGATAGACAAGGTATTAAGAATATATGGAGTGGATGGGAAGTTGTTGAAGGCAGTGAAGAGTATGTATGAGGGTGCTAAGGCTGCAGTGCGTGTGGATGGCAAACTGAGTGAATCTTTCCATTTGAAGGTTGGATTGAAACAAGGATGTGTCATGTCTCCATGGTTGTTCAATCTGTATATGGATGGGGTTATAAAAGAGATACAAGGTCGGGCAGTGGATGTTGGAGCGGCCCTAGTGAGAGAGGGCAGTGTTTGGAAACTCCCTGTACTGTTGTTTGCAGATGATACTGTGTTGTTGAGCGAAGATGAAGGGGAGCTGCAAGGCTTGGTAGATGAGTTTGGGAGAGTGTGTAAGAAACGGAATCTAAAGGTGAATGTAGTGAAGAGTAAAGTGATGGTCTTCGAGAGAAGTGAAGCCAGTGAATGTACAGTGAGACTGGATGGGAAGGATATGGAGAATGTGAGTGAATTTAAGTACTTAGGCAGTCTGATGAGTAAGGATGGAAGTCTGGAGGGTGAAGTGCTCGAAAGGGTGCAGCAGGGAAGGAAGGTTGCTGGTTCGTTGAAAGCAGTGATAAGAAACAGGGAAGTGAGCAAGGAAGTGAAAAAGTTGCTACATGACAGTATTGTGATACCAACTCTGACGTATGGAAGTGAAGCTTGGACCCTGTTGGAAAGACAGAAGTCAAGAGTGAGAGCAGTGGAAATGAGTTATTTGAGAGGAGCATGTGGAGTCACATGGAGAGACAGACTAACAAATGAGGAAGTGAAGGAGCGTTGTGGTGTGGTTCAGGATGTGATGGGAAGCGTTAGGAGAAGCATGTTAAGGTGGTTTGGGCATGTGGAGAGGATGGAGAGTGAAAGACTGACGAGGAGAGTGTATGTGAGTGAGGTGGAGGGGGCGAGAGGGAGGGGGAGGCCGAAGATGAGATGGAGGGATGGAGTGGAGAGGTATATGAGAGAGGGGGGTGTTAGTTGGGAGCGTGGTAGTGAAGTGGCGGGGGACAGTGACGTGGAGGAGATTGGTTTGTGGCCACCCCGTTCGGGATTAAGGCGTCTGGCAATAGATAGATAACAATAATAATAGCAACAGTAATAATAATAATATGATGATGATGAAATAAAATGAGAGGCAAAAGTTGCATGCAAATGCATAAACCTTTCCAACGACTGCTTCTTATAAATAAATGTATTTGTTTTTAAATCACATGAAAAGGTCTGCAGAGAAAACAAGCTAAAGGGCGTGTTCGAATTGAACTTGCCCCATACCACAACCGTGGTACTATCACTACTACTACTATAACTACTATTACTACTACTACTATCCCCTGACTCGAAGTTGTATTGTCTTTGGGTGACTTTGTACTTTGTGACACCAAATTATTTCCTGTCAACCAGGAGATAATTTACAAAGGGTGATAAGAATACAGCCAAATGATGCTGCTTGGTGTTTTGGTGGCTAGGGTTTTCCAACCGGAATGAGCCTTAACCCCTAAGCGCCAGCTGACATGTATAGCCGTCACGATTCAGGGCGCGGAGCACCGTTGGATGACAGGATATACCGCAAGCACCTTCTTGCCACCCTTTGAACTCGCGACACCTATAGGGTAGGTAGGCCCTCCAGGTACCCCATGGATGCACGACTCAGTCTGTACACAGCACTGGTACAGTGAGAAGCCATGTCTTCTTCATCATCATTGTCCCGTTTCATACCTCCACATACAGGGCCGATAGCATCACTGACCCCTGTGAAAGTTCTGCCATTAGTGTCAGGGAAAGGGCTCAGTGATAGTGCCATCGGTCATGCCTTGGATGACACTGTGTCTTCACGGACACTTAGTGAGAGAGCATCCTCGGAGGAGAGGAGGAGGTATCATGTAGAGAGCGATCTCTCGCCCTCTGACCCCTCCTCACTCTCAGACGTCAGAGAAGGCTCTTCAACTCCTGCAGGAGGGCAGGGCCTTTGACAGTGATGAGTTCACTGAGGAGGAGGAGGTAGATGACCCAACACACCGGGCAGGTGAGCGTGGAGTTGGTGGTCATCTGCTAAATAAACGCCGACGAGATGTTTCACCATCACGCTTGCCGCCTGCTCACGAGCACCTCAAGGGTGGAATCACCATACCCCAGCCCTTCAGGAGTGGAATTTTCCACACAAGCCCCACATGGTGTTACTCAGCACCAAGCATTTCCCCGGGGAAAGCCCATGTCAGTGGAGTCATCACCCCCTTACTCCCCCACCTCCCACACCTCTCCCTCTCCTTCCCCCTCACCCCCTGCCCATTGGCGTGCACGTGGGCGTGTACGCGGGCATGCACACACGCAGAAAAAATGTCCTGCACATGGCAGTCGGGACACTTTACCAGGTGTGGGTAAAGTGGATACCTTTGTCTGGGAGGATGGAGCAGGATTTGAGCCGTCTGTGCCGATGTTTGACAAGGAAGAACCAGGTGTTCAGGAGGATGAGCTTCCCCCCAGGCTCTGGACTATTAACAGTATATTCAGGGTGATATTCACAACTGCAGTAATGCAATACCTGGTGGAAGAAATAAATTTCCACCAGACTATGCGTGTGCAGTGGCTGGACGTGGCTGCCAGCGAAAGCACGCACATGAGGGACTGGCAACCTGTGGAGGTGGAGAGGTTGTGTGGCTAGCCCTTACCATGTTGATGGTGCATTTAAGAAAACATGTGCTCCATGACTATTGTCAGTAGATGAACTCGTGGGCACACCTGTCTGGTAAGTATATATATATATTTTTTTTTATGCATGGAAGAAGGAACCAAAGGCCACGGGCCTGCATACTGTTCCTTCCAAGAAAAA
>JAGKTI010042294.1:0-10127 GCA_018397915.1 Birgus latro
TGAACAGAATCATGGGCTCTGACCGAAGGGTCGGAGGATCGAATCCACCCAAGGGTCATTGGTAGACTTCAGGAAGGGAATCCGGTCATAAAATGCTGCACCAATCCAATAGTCCTCTACTCTGGGGCCCTTAGCCCTTCGGGGATACCAGGCGTAAAACCAAATTATTACTATTATTATTGTGCATGGAATCAAGTACATGTATGTGTGGAATAAAAATATGTACGAAATCAAATTGACGTTTGCTTAGAATCAGGTGGCTAAAGAGTATATAACTGGAATCACGTGAATAATTATGTATGGAATCCCGTTGATAATTATGTGTTAGAAACTTCATGAAGATCTGTATAAGCATCATTGTGATTATCATGTATGGAACTGTGAGGATGTAGATATGAATTCATACGCATGTGAACATGGAATCGCTTGAATGTATGTAAAAATTTGCATGGATATATGCAAGGATTCGCAAGGAGTTCGTAGTTTAAAGTGAGGTTAGTGTATAGCAAAGGGGTGAGACTCGTGATAGCATGGTATTCAGCTAGAGGGCGAGATGGAAGTGAAGGGTGAGAACCACCTTAGCGTAAATCCACACTGGTTCTGAGGTCATTTTTCCACACCTTCTCGTTTAGTGGCCTGGATGATAGATAACGTGATGTTAGTACACCTAACATGATAGATATGATTATTGAAAGATAGGTATAAATAATTATTTAAAATACATGATTGATGTAGACGGAAGTTTGGAGGTAAATATGCCAAAATAAATATTCAGTGCATGTTGAATAGTAACGAAGCAAACAAATTTGTTCACACCCAACAAATAATAGAAAGAAACGAACTGTATAATTGTTACATTCATCAGTCTATCCCTCCACGATAAGAGAATATATACAAACAACAACCACATATTTTGTAGATAACTGTACATCAGTTTATCCAAAGTCAGTAAGAAAACAGCTGTTACGGCATTCCTGTTATATATCATATATAATCCGTGATGTCATTGTTGGTCATCATACTACGCCAAACTCGTTCGCAGTTTAACTACACATGATTTACTGCGAGAACTGCTTCTGCTATTCCTGAACACTTCTAAGTATGACTGCAACTTTTTGGCCATTGCCCTGTGAATAATTTGCTGTATAATAAGGTACGTAGTATTATTCCACACACATATATGTACTGTCGCCCGGGCGTAGGTAGACAATGGCCTACGACGTATTCTTCCTTGTTATAAATGGACGTATTATGCACAAACGAGCGTAGCCTCGGGTTCTTACGCTCCTAATGGGGCAAACAAGATTTCATGACGGATGATTATTATTCCATTATACAAAATTATATATCAAGTAAAGTGTTAATTTTTTATCTTTGATTCTAGAATACTGCTGAACTTCTAATGAAGGACTATATTTAAAATCCCAACGATGTGGCAGAGATAGGGCAAAAGAAAGATAAAGCAAGCCAGTTAAGTTCTTGTTAAGTCAAACAACATGAAGATAAGTTTTATTGCAAGAGCACTATAACAGCTTGACAACATTTGCACTTACATTATTACTATATGTTACGTGAAAACATAACATCCGATTAATAATTTAAAATGTATCTGGTTTACATTAACATTTTTTAAACATTACAGTACTATTACCCCTTAGTTATATTCTTCTTGCTATTACATGACGACTGTATACAGCTATGGGAAGACATCCAATATGGGTTACGGGAGGCTACTTCTTCACCTCAATGGAATTATTCTAAACCGACTAAAGGCATCCAGTAGTGGCAGGAATAAAATATGAATGACTTTATCATATTAAAGAAGTTACACAAATTATAATGGATGACAGCAGCATTAATTATAGTAGCAACATTGACCTCTGTCCTAGTCCCCCCCACTTGAAAGGGATGCCGGTGTCAGCAACATTGTCCTTGATCCACTTGTCCATCTCCTGATTCAGCTCCACGGACATGTAGTTTTTAGAGTCACCCGTACGTCCTGAAGCACATGATATTTCTACAGGATTATCATTCTCTTCCTCTATTAACCTGCTCATGATCGGGGCAACTCTGGCATTCTACTCTTGGTAAAACCAATTTGTCTAGAGAATATATTCAGCTATGAAAGTGTCATGGGGAACGAACAGTCTTCTCACGGCCGGGACAGCCCTTTGTTTTGATCCAGCTAACGCCCTAAAAGTACACTTCGGTCATGGACCAAAGAAAAAGTGACCGGTCCTTGGCTATGGAGAATGAGGCATTGATACGGAATATACTTCTGAGTACTGAGGCTGCATGCAAGATAACTGCACGAAGCTTTACTGTGACTCACATTACATAAAGAGTGGGACCTTGGAATGCCATGGATGAAAGTAGTAGATATGGGACTATTAAGAAATGCATGTGGTGTGCAGAGAATGAATAGTTCAGTTAATAAAAAGTTTCGAGAACTTCAAAGGAATGATGAGTGGTTGAAAGTTCTATTTTTTTTTATGATTTCCTGAGCCTGTTTCTGCATCCCCATCACCCCATGCACCATTGAAAACTTGGGATGGGATGATGATGATGACGATGATGATTTTAACGTTTTCACTGTGAGGACTCTCTTCCACGCTAAGTGAAACCATTTGGTGGCTGCAAGGATCATATACATGAAATAGTAATAAGTGTCATCGAGCAGGCGAGATTCTAAATCATTATTTACACTCCTTTGATTACGTCGTAAAGAAGTTAAGAGAGGACTATACCACCAGACGATTCTTGTAAGCTTAAGTAGATGTCCGGCAGTAAAGATTTAGATATTTGTACAGTCTCCATTAGCACCTTTATTGGGATGCTTACTTATTTTTGCAAAGGCAGACAAACACTTGAAACTTAACCAACTTAGTACACTGACATCGTATTATTCTATCTACAAATGATTTTACGTAGCTTTGGACGGATTTTTTAAATAAGAGGGGTTAAATATGGCCTTCATTAACCCTTCCATTACAGAGTGCTTCCGTAACCTGACAAACCTGCTGAAAGAAATGGTAACAGTATATTATAAGAGACATCATCGCACCTAAGAATGATGCTTCGTAAAAAAAAAATGATAAAATTCCTAACAGATTTTCTCTTACTATATACTTATAGTCAGGAAGGGGAACTGATTCACATCTGTCGCACTGTAGGTTTGTTTGCGCAGGACATACAGGAAAACAAGAGCGCAAAGCATCCCGACGTCTCCTTTTCCTTTTTCACAAACAAATTACAGTTACAGGGGCAAATTTCTTCTTCCTTTTTCTTTATCTTCCATCTTTTCCTACTTCTGTATGGGATCGATATGTCTGACCAGTCTTCAACATATAGCTTGGGCTTTCGCCCTCTTTCCCTTCTCTCTCTCTCTCTCTCTCTCTCTCTCTCTCTCTCTCTCTCTCTCTCTCTCTCTCTCCCAGATTTAGTCAGCATATTCTGCAAAACCCTGCGCTGGCCAGTATCTCACAAACACCAGCACGTACGGTACCTTTCCTGAAGAATCCTCCTGATGTTTCTTGAAGGTGCTTATTGAAGAGTCTGTCGGCCACGGGTTCCCCACGGGATCTCATGGACAAGAAACTGCAGTGCTCAGTAATCTGTGGATGCAAAAATATTTAAATTCAGTATATAATGTGATGGTTATGATAGTTGGTGCTGCGTCAGTATCATCGTCCCGTTCATGCTTCCGACGAAAATTTTCTAGGGTTAAGAAAAGTTACTACTCGAGAATAAAAGAATAAATGCTGCCAACGAAGTGAGTTTGAACACGTTCTGAGGGAGAGGCTTCATTCCTGCTAATGGCACCAATCTTCAACTAGGTGGGAACTCCTCCTGATGCTTAGGTCTATCTAAAAGATAAATAAATGAAAGAATGTCCTGTACATATGTTTACACACACACACACACACACACACACACACACACACACACACACACATGCGAACGGCTTCCAAGAGAAGTCAGCTTTTCATTCAGATAGAAAGTCTGTACCAATTAATGTATTCCTTTCACAACTTTTATCTGTAGAATGGCAACTCAACCGTGAATGTCTTTTTTTTTCGTTCATCGAAATGTAGTGCTTGAGATTCTGAATCAATAATCTGGTTTAATAACTATGTGATTTTCTTTTGTATAAATTACTGTATGTACTCACTGAGCCGTATTACTTAATTTTGGTATTCGAGGTGTAGGTTGTCAAAACAAAACAAAAAAAATCTGCCAAAACTGTAAATGGTTAGCCTGTATTCCACACTGCGCAATTACCAAAGAGGCAGAAAGGTCAAATTTGTTATATATTCCAACGTTCAAATAAAATATGATGACAAAACTGGGAATCTGCCAATCCCATCATGATGTCGGTGCTAATGATACGCCCAAGTAATACTGTAATTTCAACCGGCATGACACTGACATCATTCATTCTACCAACTGTCAGGCGAAAATACGTAGTTCAGAAGTGGCCCTTCGTCCTCAGATGCTACGTGATATACATTTCCAGTGACTTTACTGGGCCAAACAATGTTCAGGTAATGTATTTTGCGTGTCACCGACTTATTCTGTTCGAAAAATGTGACCATCAAACCCCTGATAATGAACTCTATAAGGCTTGCCGAAAAACACTATTATTTGTACAGGATTTCTGGGTTAGCTTCGGCACCTTTCACGCCTCGGGTCATCCAAGCCTCCCATGAGGGTACTAATATGAAAATTTACTAATGAAATCTAAACTTTCCAATAAAAAAATTAAAAAAAAAGTTGTTCACAAATCTTGAATGGGAGGGTTCAGTCGCTGTTCCTGTCTCTGAAATATCCCTTCACAGTTTATCTTACACTTTTTATTCATTAAATACGTAATATAATGAAAAAAATCAAGCTAGCTATTTTTAGTTGTTTGGTATACAGTAAGGATTTTTGTTTGTCAAGGAATTTTTTTTTTAATTTAGATTTTTTAAAAATCTAGTGCTCTACGTCGACAAAAGAAATGCTTAAAAGCTGATGTCTAACTGTGGCAGCATATAGAACACTCATCATATTTTGTCTAAAATTGTTCCGAATCCTTTAATGCAACGAGATAAATTTCAAAATAATTTCGAAGTTACTCACGTTTTTCAATTGTGTATCTGTTAAGCTGATGTCCACGAAGTCACTGAGTTTGCGCATTTCAGCCATGATGTCAGCCTTCATGTCCTCATAAAAGACAATGTGCAGGTTGGGGTGATCCCTCTTCTGCCACGCCTGCTTAACGTGTGGCCAGTACGGGGAGAAGACCACTAGTAGATGGGAAAGCAAAAAATGAGATGAAATAATGTCTTTTAGAGTATGAAAAACACTGAAAATTAATCGTATATTTATTGATGGAGCAACTAATGTTTGATATATCACTCTCTACTGATTAAAAAAATAAAATAAAATAAAAAGAATAAAAAAAGACGTGTTGCCCCTCATCAAAGTTTTGCAATGTAGCAACCCCCAATAAGCAACATTATTTTCCTTCTACTGAGATATCATTTCTTCATTTCCCAGTATACAACTTGAGTACATTTCAGTGAATAAGTTATTGAGCAATAAGGTAGCTGTGGTCACCGTCGGAAAATTATTCATGTGGCATAATATATTAAAAGTCAACGTTAAAAAAAAAAAAAGTCATAAGCATGCCTGTGCTCGGCTTCATTTGTGCCTGCAACAATTTTTTTCTGGGAATTAAGGAATTAGATTTGTGATCCCGACAAGAATTGAAGAAAGCAAAAAAGATGAAAGGAAAAACGGTGTACTTAGCAGTTAAAGCCACGTAACTCGTTCCAGTTCTCATTATATATATCCCATTCCAATTACCACTGAGCTTCCCAATATTTTCTTTATATTTTTCTATGTACAGTACGTTTTAGTCTAGAGTCATTTCTCTTAATCCAGCGGAGAATATTAAAGTAAAAATTTAAGGTATGAGGCTAAATGCAATACATAGGCGAAACGTGACCTGTTTCGAGTCACAAGTATTGACAAAGATTTCATGTCTCAGGGATGGCTATTGCCCGTGTTGTTTTCTCTCTCTCTCTCTCTCTCTCTCTCTCTCTCTCTCTCTCTCTCTCTCTCTCTCTCTCTCTCTCTCTCTCTCTCTCTCTCTCTCTCTCTCTCACACACACACACACACACTATCATACTCACTAATGGCTGGTAAAGGACTGATACAGAAAAGCAGCTATCCACGGCAGTTTGACTATAAAGCGTTACTAAGAAGTCAGTGCGGCTTCCAGAATCCTTCCCTATTCCCCTGTAGTAATCAAAAGCATTTCTTAATACTCACGCTCGTTGTTCATAATCAGCTTGACGAAATCCTCCAGGGATCCCTTATAATCAAAGATCTTCAACACCCTCATGAAGTGATAGAAGGATACAGCCATGTCCTTTGGGGTTTCTTGCAACATACACAACCTGAAATGCATCATAAGTCGAGGGGAAAAAATATGGAGAATGTTGAAGGGTTTGTTCGATTACAGTGTGGAAAATTTAATATGAGAGAGAGAGAGAGTTATATTCATCTTAACATCAGACGATAATGTCCAACTGAGTGAATCATAGCAATCAAGCCCATCCTAGCTCGAGTAACCCTATCTCTGCCATTGATACACCTAAAAATCCTAACATCAGACGAGTTTGTTCAGGAGAGAGAAATCCAAGCACTGAATAAGCTGTGTTCTAAGCGACACTAGATATTTCAAAACACCACATCCTTAACGGTTTAATATCCACACCTCAGTATCTTCTTGTGTGTTATTGATGTGTGTTATTGATGCAAGGAAACGCTAAGGTGTAATTATACTGAGTCGCTACGGAAAGGCCACTACAAAGCTTCCTATGCCACCTGGAGTACTAATTAAAGTTTAAGGACATTAACATTTTTACTACTTTTACACTGACTTGGCCCAGATTTTCGTCCTTCTGCATCTTATTTCACCTAGCTCAGTGACAGAATAAGACGATAATACGACTCTCTTTCATTCTATTGCACTACTTCGTGACTGGCACCGTATGCAAGAATTAATCTATTCCCATAACTCAGCATTAAAGATGGAGAGATGGCAATTTTAGTCTAAGTTGGAGAAATATGAGCAACAATTTCCACACACCTTGGTTCTGTACAGGATATCCGCGGGGAAGAGGTCGAGGGGGTAGTGGCTCTTGATGACGCGGCGGCCAGGGAGCGCCTCTATTAGTTGCAGACACAGGCCGTCCTCCTCGTTCTTCCCAGGGCACACCTTCCTCAGCACCTCGATCAGAGTCTCCAGATTCAGCTCCTCGACTTTCTGCGTGTCGAACATCGTATCCAGGCTGGAGGGCGTCGGCAGAGACGGTGCGAGAAAAAATGGAAAACAGTTTGTCTGTTAGTCGAAGTGGTGCAAAGAAAGAAGTGATGAGTGGAAAAAACGTATTTCAGCTTGTTCTTCAGTCGAAATCATCTCATACCATGATTCATATACCTTAACCCCCCAGAAATCTTCTAGTTCATAGATCACCGGACTTACAGATGTTGGTCTTATTCACGATCGCTAGTCCCTCATGCAATTTACCTACAAAGAAATTATTAGCGTAGCCGCTTGGTAACCCACGTGTGGAGTGAAAGGAAAAAGTCAGCAGACATGTTGAAGAGATTGAGAACAATAAATTTCGTCAGCTGAAGTGGAAGAAACTAACAAGCAATAGGTCACAGTGGAAAAAGCTGGCAGATCTTTGCCATGTAATGTAGTACACCAAGCTGCTGTTGCAAAAGATGAGGAGGAGAAGGATGATAATGGAGACGATTCCTCAGCGTACTAGTGAAACAAGTGTTATTGAGTGGAAAAAGTATGACATTTAACGTTTATAGGCTTGTCTATCATACAAAGTAAGTTTCTTTATGGTCGTGCATAAACATACAAATATGATCATTCAGTGTCTTGGATATTTTGGCTGCTTATCCTGACTCGTTATCCTACTTTCACATCCTACACTGTCATCCGTTTCTCATGCCTTTAATTTTCTAAGTTATCTTACCATAAGCTCACATTTTCCCATTCATTACAACAAGCTTGGATACATAACTACTACTGCTTAACCTGATGAAACATTTGAACTCATTCGACAAAACTACAGCTCTGGTCACGAAAGGTGCAAACTTCCTTTCAGACACGGGTATCATCCTCCAAAATACCCGGCCTGGCTAGTTACTTATCTTTCCTGCTTTCTGATATATGCAGTTTGTGAAAATTATTAAACTATGTTCGCTATTTTTGTGAAGGGTAAGAACCAAACTGCGACAAAAACAGATTCATTTCAAATAACAGTTCTAAGTTCATGGACTCAACTTCTACCCAAATCCCGCCGTTTTATTTACTGACAACATTACGCTAAGTAGAAGTTTTTACAAGTTTTTTTCTCCGGACTCTGCCACTCATCAAGCTCCTACCATGGTCGCAGCATTGGCTCCTCAAGCTGCAATGGTACTGTAAAAGTGTTAATTTTCTCGTCAGGATGGGTTCGGCCAATACGCCGCTCTAACATTGTTAAAATCTACCAAGCTCTTACAACATTACCGCAACATTAGCGTTATACTGTTCAAGTAGTTTACGAAAAAAAAAAAAAAAGGGGGGGGTTTGATAAAGTAGACAGCATGTGGATGGTCAACAGGACACTCTGAAAATGTGGCAGCCCTCTCACCAGTTTGCTGTCATGGGTCGGTCATTGTCCTCATGATACTCGGGACAAGAATGTTTACTCACAGACACAGCGACGCCCAACTTGCTTAGATACAAGCAGTCCTTTCACTTTACCAGCAACACTGCCAGAGCAATGAACATTGCTGCTTCCGATCCCACCCTCAGTCAACTCATTCACACACTTTAATTCTCACATCTCTGTTTTGTAGAATAGAGTTCGTTCATTATGATTCCTTCATCACAGTAATAATAAGGACTGTATTATTAATGGCTGTGGATATTAATTTTTAAACCTATGGAGAGAAAGCCATAGAAAGCCAAGAGAGACGACAAGACTTTTGTTGTTTACTGTACACTGCATATTAATATTCTCTAGCATGTTACTGATGCACACAATGCCGAGATTAAAAAGATACAAATAATACACGAGAGAAAATTGAGGTGAGGAATGCGTAATAATTCGCATTATTGTGCTACAAAGTTTCTCATACTAACAAGAACTTCCTTTATGTCGGACTCCTAATACTGCTGCATTCATCGCGACAATGAGGGTAACCTTCCTAATGTCCGGTCTAATAACGACGTATTAACCTTCTCTGTAGTAAAAACGTCTACATCTGGAAAGACTTCATGGTGAGCGGATTAATGGAGATTATTTTCTAACCAAATTACTACGTGTGGTCTTCCCTTACCTTATTTAAGTCGTGTGGTAATAGTGTGAGTTAAATAAATAGGCGTCATCGTACTGTAGGTGTTAATCTCCAAATAAACCTAAACAGAAATGAAGAAATGTGTAAATTCATGGACCGTATGTAGGGGACTGGTTCTCAGACTCACAAACTGACTGTGCGAGAGTTAACTTGTGCTCGTGGTATAGACGGAGGACAAAATTTCCCCTGCTATTTCTACTCTTCTGTTTCTCATATTCCTCAGGTGGCTGATATTCCCAGAACTGAGTGAGTATATGATTATTTCTCTTCCCAGTCTCTCTGATATGATTCACCCTAAATATGAAGTAGACTCAGAGGAGCAATAAAGAAAATTTCGTCCCCGACTGAACAGTTTTATTCATATTACCGGTGTGCTGTATGTTACCGTTAAATTCCATACCTTTTTTTCAGAGTTATAAGTGTTCTTTTCTTACAGCAGTGTGTTAAACCGCGGCCACCTCACACACTAAAGCAGTGGTGTGGGACAAGAACTGAGGAGACAAGCAAAACCCGTTCATGGTAATGCTTGCTATGTCAGAATACTTCCACTTTCACTGATACTTTCGCTTTTACGACAGTTTAATTTTAGGGTGATAGCTACCTTATTTTTTCCCTCCAATTCAGTTACAACTATGACCTTACGTTTGGTGTGAGATATTTTAATAATAATAATAATAATAATAATAATAATAATAATAATAATAATAAT
>JAGKTI010042295.1:0-10127 GCA_018397915.1 Birgus latro
GACGAAATGTGGAGAGGAAGGTGATGTTTACTCCTAAGTATCCAGATATCGACCGTTCCACGCTCATCTAGTATTGACAACAACGTGCTGCTGGTGTGTTGGTATGTGGAACGGAGCTGAAAACTGCTGCTGAGAAGTTTGCAAGGCTACACGACACCCCAGACTTCAAGGCATCTGAAGGTTGGCTCTTCGCGTTCAGGTTACGACATGGACTTACCAACCATAAGACCCATGGCGAAGCTCTGGACGCTAACGACGAAGGAATAGAACAGTTTCAGCAGAAGGTGAAGGGCTTGATTGACAGGGAGGGCCTCACTCTCGGTCAAGCCTACAACGCTGATGAAACTGGCCTATTTTATCGTTCAATACCCACAAACACTCTCACTGAGGAGATGGAGAAGCGTGTGCCTGGTCCAAAGCTCTCCAAGCAACGGGTGTCTGCTTTGTGCTGTGCAAATGCTAACGGCATGCACCGGCTCAAGCCCGTTATTGTAGGCCGTGCAAAACAGCCTCGGTGCCTTCGTGGGTTAATGGATGTCCTTCCTGTCATGTGGTATCATTCTCTGAAGGCTTGGTTCACAACCAAGATCTTCAGAAATTGGTTTCACCAACACTTTGTCAAGGAGGTCATTCGTTATCAGACGGAGACACTGAAAATCCCACGAGACCAGGTAAAGGCCCTCCTGATTCTAGACAATGCACCTGCGCATCCGTCTGAGAAGGAGTTGGTGGCTGAAAATGGCTGCATTAGGTGTCTGTTTTTGCTACCTAATACAACTGCTCTCATCCAACCAATGGACCAGGGAGTGATTGTGGCAACGAAGAAGCTCTACCGACGGAAGTTTTTGGACAAGGTGATGGTTGTCTACGAGGACGAGGGCGATCGCAGGGAAGGACGAGACATGCGAGGACAAAAAACTGTCGAAAACCTTCGCCGATACAACCTCAAGTCTGCCATTTACAACTGGGCCAGTGCATGGAAGGAAGTCTCTGTCAAGACTTTAGAAAATGGTTGGTCTCGGCTGCTTCATGGAAGTGACGTGGTGCATGATTTTTAAGGTTTTGACATGGGTGACTTCCATGCAAGGCTTCATGCGGGTGGAGACAATGTGGATATCGACGAAGTGCGTGAGTGGTTGGATGACGACGAAGGCGATCCTGGGTATCAGATCATGTCTGATATCGAGATTGCATCTGCTGTTGCCGCCGAGTACCCAGCAGGAAGATTCCGACGAGGACAGCGACGATGATGCGGACTCCTCACGGCTTGCCACTACTCCAACCATCCCCAAGCTGAGCACACTCTGGGAATATGTGGAGTTCGTTCTCGACTACCTAGAACACCCAGACTGCGACAGGGAGATGGGGCCCTTGGGACTTGTGGGTGAAGTGCGAGCTTTCAGGCAATGCATCATTAATTGTCAGAATCGTCATTGCTTGTGTCAGTCAACCATTGACAGGTTTTTCAGGCCAGTCAACCCTGCCACCGTCAACCCTCGCTCCACACCATCATCTCACCAAGACAGGCCTTCTAGCTCCAAGCCACCGCCCAGCACATCAGGCACGGCAGAGTCACCACTGGATGTTAGTTTGCGTTTATCTTCTGAGTCCTCTGCAGTGGATAGCGTATCACCATGTCCCAAGAGGCCCCTACGCCGCCTCCGTCAGCTCATCTCGGACTCTGACAGCGACTAAATTCTCCAGGACTCGTCTCTAGACCACACGGGAATTTACTGTCATGTACAGTGCAGTGAAGTGATGTGATGCAAGTTATGCGAAAGAAAACGTTGTGGAAAGTGCTGGTGGGAAGTGCTGGTGATTGTAAAGTGCAGCAGAAGTACTAAGGCGTGTCAGGTGCAAAGGTCTTACTGTCAGAGTCTGAGATAACCGAGCGGGTTATACATCAGGATGGCGGCATCATTCTCGTAAGTACCCTAACTTCATCAAAATTCCTTGTTTTGTTCTTTCCATATCATTAATCTCATGCATAAAATGTGTGAAGATGATTTCCATAATGATTTTCATGTCTAACCTCTTTTCAGCATGCTGTAAAAGGGTTAAAAAATTACCATAAATGTTAATCATAATTTCCTGCTTTCAGTTTAATTTTTTCATTTATGGTTTTGAAGTGCACCAGCTATGAAAAAGGTGAATGCCATTGATTTGTGTGAAAGATGATTACCATAAAGATTTTCATGTCTAACCTCTTTTCAGCATGCTGTAAATGGGTTAAAAAATTACCATAAATGTTAATCATAATTTCCTGCTTTCAATTTAATTTTTCCATGCATGGTTTTGAAGTGCACCAGCTATGAAAAAGGTGAATGCCAATGAATTTCATGTCCAGTCATAACCTAACCTAACCATTTTGTTAATCATAATTTCCTGCTTTTAATTTAATTTGTTCATGCATGGTTACCACTAGTATTGAAGTGCACCAGCTGTGAAAAAGGTGAATGCCATTGATTTTCATGTCGTGTACCTAAACAAAGCTGCCAACTCAGTGAACAGCTGAGCCTAACTTACCTCAAATTCATTCTTTTTGGGTAAAATTTAAATGAATTCATGCTTTGTGTTCATTATTTTAGTGCACTAGCTGTGAAAAAGGTGAATGCCAGTGAATTTCATGTCCGGTCATAACCTAACCTAACCTAACCATTTTTCTAGTAACAATTTACATCATTTACTGTATTTGATGCTTTGTATCCAATAATTTAGTGCATAAAATGTGAGAAAAGATGATTTCCATGTCCGATACTTACTTATACTATGGTGGCAAGTTCTGAGCACATATGCCTTACTCACCTCTAAATCATCATTTTTTGGTTAAAATTCAATTAATTCATGCTTTGTGTGCATTATTTATGTGAAAAGGAACCTAAATAAGTGCTATACATGTCCAGTAGGGAGGTAGGAAGGTAGTTTTTTTATTTAGGTTAGGGTCATGAATGACCGGTGCTGGAGCTTCAGGGCCAATATTCGGACAAAACCAATGTCTGGACATGCCTTTGGCTCTATTACGTCAAATAGTGGAGGGATTACTGTACATACATGCACACACACACACAAATACATACATGCACACACACACACACACACAAATACATACATGCACACACACACACAAATACATACATGCACACATACACACATACAACCATGGGGATATCACACATCCTTGCTCACACATCATCCAAAGGCCAAACTCATACACACACATGGACAGAGGAATACACACACAAGCATGGGGACATCACACATCCTTGCTCACTCCAACACTGGTATTAAACCACTGTCATCTAGATACTTCCTCTCTCTCTCTCTCTCTCTCTCAGAATCACAAACCAAAATGACTATATGCTTACGAAACTATGGCAAAAGACTACGTTATATGAAACAGTATATCTAAACAGTTCAGTCCATTGTGGCACCAGTATCTTTCCATATAGTTATAAATTTTGAAAAAGCTGAATATGACTTTACAAGGGCACATTTTCCGATTAAAAAAAAAACACACATTACAATTCAGCACATATATAACTGTAGTCAGTCTGTTTTCATCTTGACAAAGCCAGCCAACTTTTATAACTCCACTACTAAATCATGGGTGTATATAATTCTAGAAGCCTTTGTGAGTTAGGGATAAGCCTCCTTCGTTACTAGTCCAATTAACTCTCTAGTCCAGTGGTTCCCAACCAGGGGTCCATGGACCCCTTTTATTGGACCCCAAGGGGTCCATAGGGATTCTATATATTTTTACATTATTATTCTACTGGAATTAAGAGACATGCAGTCCAGTATAAAATTCAGACTATACAATACTTAAAACAGAATGTTAAAATGCTAGAATTTTTCTACAAGGTATGGTGTGCAACTGTATTATGAATGTATGTATTTGTTGCAGAAATAGCTGCTATCAATTTTGCTACCTCGACCTATTTTGTTCTAGTGCGTCCCTGCGTGCAAGGCCTGGGGAGGCTGGGTTTACGATAGAAGAGTTGAGAGGTAGGATGGGACTGGAGTGTATTGGTGTTGTGATGAGGAGAGGTAGGCTGAGGTGGTTTGGACATGTGGAGAGGATGGGGGATGATAATTGGGTACAGAGGGTGAGAAGTGTTAATATTGGGGGAGGGGTTGGGAGGGGTAGACCGAGAAAGACATGGGACAAGGTCATTAAATGTGACTTAAGGGTTAAGGGACTGAATAGGGAGGCTGCCAGAGATCGAGCAGCGTGGAGAGCCGCCATTAGGTGACCAAGGCCGACACATGCAAGCATGTTGGAGCCTTCAAAAACGAAATGAAACGTCCACAGGTGAGAACGTGGTTGGAAAAGTGAGGAGACAAAAAAGGTTGGGAACTACTGCTCTAGTCTGACAGCACTTGGCCATCTACCAAGCTAAGAGGTGATGAATCTCTGCCAGGTGGAAGCAAACTGACTATACAATAAATCAACAGAAATATACAGGCCCCCAAAACATCCACATCAATATATAAACAAACATACAGTCGGCCATAGGGAAAAAATATACAGTATTACCCAAGAACGAAAACTGTAGTAACGACAAATGTTCATATTTCATTCTTTCCTCATCCTTCTGCCTGTGGGTGACTCTACACTGAGTGACAAGCCAAATGGTTTCCTGTACACCAGGAAACCATTTACTATGCTGGGTGGTAACCATATAACCAAATTTTGGCGCCTGGTGGTTTAGTGGGTAATTACGGCGCTCCAATTGGATTGAGCCGGTGAAGGTTTATATCCAAGGGGTGGTTGGGGTATATTGCTCATGTAATGCCACCCAGGGATGAGTGAGGCTGGTCACTCTCATCTTAAATGTCAGGACCAACTTGCCTAGCCCCGAGCTCCTACATTCCTCTGTGGGGCGACATAGGATTGGATGATGGATGGATGAAAAATCTCAACTTATTAATGTCTGACATAAATGAAGGGAATCAAGTGGGGATGTTTAATGAAGGGAATCATCTCAGAATGATGGTTATTCTTGGATATACATGAAGGGAAACAACTCAAGATGACCATTAGTAGTTAACTAAGGATGCTCGTTAGTTCTTAATTTCTCAAAGCTATTCACAGTAGTATTTTTTTTTTTTAATGCAGAGAACAAACAGAAGGCTTTAAGAATTAATAAACAAAAGAGAGACTAATTCAAGATCCATTAATTTTGAGATTCCTGCAAATATTGCCTTTAAAAGACTGGAGGTCATAGGAAAAGGGAAGTAAAGCCTGAGGATGACAGTTTCAAATCTGACCTGTTGCCAATTATAATCTTCCAAACAATGGCTATAGGTGCATATTTTCGGTATATTTCTTCCTGTGGCAGACTGTGCAGTACATCACTATATAAACACACACACAATACAAGAAAATTGGCATAAACAATATCAATACTTCAGGAAGGAGAATGTATGCAAAAAATCACTATAACATGGCAGTAATATGAAATGTAAAAATAACATATCAGTACAAAAAAAATGGGCACAAAAATATAACACAAGTATCAATATATCAGGCAGGATAATATATGCAAAACACCTATTGTTATTCTGTCTATCTATTGCCAGACACCATAATCCCATAAGGGGTGGCCACAAACAAATCATCTCCAAAAATAGCAATAGGAACAAGAAGCCTATTGTTATTGTTGGGTAAAAAAGCACTATGGCTTATCAAAGTCCTTTTATTTGCCACATTTATTTATGATCTTTTAGGCTGATAATACCTACTGTTGTGGTGGTCCCAGGCTCATTTTCGTTATTAAGAATCACAGTCAGTGCTAGAGAAACTAAATACTCTAATTTAATGAAAAAAAAAAAGGGGGGGGGGCAATATGACCTTTTGGGACAGAGTTAAGCTCCCAAATAATCCTTACAACACAGACTAAGCTCTAATAATCTTTTTCAGACAAGTGTGTGCATCTTTCAGCAGTCTAATTTGGAAAATGACATGCATATATCCTTAGCACAATTTCACAGCTCATTTAGCAACATCTCATTCAAGAAGCTACATGATCAGCACACACAGATAAGCTACACAAACAACTGACACTGTTTTATTTAGTCAGAGAGCAAAGACTGTATTGGCAAAAATGCTGAAATTGACGTTATGTGGGTTCAGAAAAGTGGTTTGGTTACTGCACTAGTACAGAGGAATACAGGACCACACCAACACCAGCCCACAATTTACTGAACCACAACACAGGGCTGCTCATATATATCTGGTGGTATCGGCTCAGTCTGCTGGTATGAGAGATGCAGTTATTTTGATGACTTCCAGAAATAGCTACTGGGTATTCAGCTATGCTCCAGTTAAAGGCATCAAATTACCATCTCTCCTTTGTAAATGCTAACTGAAACAAGACTGTACTGTATTATAGTGTCAGTCATGAAGA
This sequence comes from Birgus latro, assembly GCA_018397915.1. Classification (NCBI taxonomy): domain Eukaryota; kingdom Metazoa; phylum Arthropoda; class Malacostraca; order Decapoda; family Coenobitidae; genus Birgus; species Birgus latro. The sequence goes on from JAGKTI010042295.1 coordinate 6,411, forward strand.
AATGCTATGGAAAGGATGTTGGGCCACAGTGCTGTCTTATTCTGCCAGTGGGGTATGGGAAGTAAATCTGCATAAAGAAAAAAATCGTGTGTGTCATATCTCCTTGTGTTATGTTTCTGTGTCATGTTTTTGTGTCTGTCATGTCTCCCTATGTCATGTTTGTGTGTGTCATGTCTCTGTGGTTGTTCAGTTTGTAAATGGATAGAGCTATAAGGGATAACAGGTAGGGAAGTGAATATCATGAGTGCCTAATGAGAGAGGGAAAGGTGTGGAAACTTTCTGAACTGTTGCTTGCTATGATACTGTACACTGTTATGTGGGATTATAGGATTAAAGAATCCCCGAGCTAGACCTTACAATGAGATCATATAGCCACGCTAGGTAACAGGAGAGCGCTACCCCTCCCGGCACGGCAGTCACTGTTATGTGGGGATGAATGTGAACTGCAAGGCTCGGTGAATGAGTTTGAGGGTGTATGTAGGAAATGGGATCTATAAGAGAATGAAGGGAAGAGTAAAACTATGGTCTTGAGCGAAAAGAAGTCACAGCATGCATAGTGAGGGTGGATGATGAGGAAAAGGAGAATGAGTGCACTGAAGTACTTGGGTAGTGTGATGAGTATGGATGAAGATGGAGAATGAAAATGCAATTAAGTAATTGAGTAGCGTGATGAGTAAGGATGGAAGTTGGGATGAAGTGCTTGAAAGGGTACAGCAAGGTAGAAAGGTTCCTTGATCACTGAAAGCTGTGATAAGGAATGGGGAAGTGGGCATGGAAGTGAAGTGAGAAGTATGGACACAGACAGACAAATGAGGATGTAAACTGTTAAGAAAAATACTTTGCAATGGTATGGCTATGTAGAAAGGATGGAGAATGAGAGACTGACTAGAAGAGAGTATGTGAGTGAGTTGGAGTGGAAGACCAATTATGAGATGGAAGGGTAAGTGGAGTGATTTATGAGGGAGGGGGGTGGAAGTGAAGCTTGGATCCTGTTGGAAGGACACAAATCAAGAGTGAGAGCAGTGGAAATGAAGTACAATTGTGTGGAGTTTTATGAGCAAACAGAAAGACAAATGAAGAAGTAAGGAAGCATTGTGGTACTGTTTGGGGAAATACTCTGAGATGGTTTGGCCATGTAGAGAGAATGGAGAATAAGAGACTAACTAGAAGAGTGTATGTGAGTGAGATGGCAGGGGAGAGGAGGAGTGAAAGACTAAGGCTGACATGGAAGAATGGAGTGGGGAGATACAAGGGAGGGGAGTGTCGGCTGGAGAGAGGGCAGTCAAATGGCAGAAGACAGAGTAATGTGAAGTTAATTTGTTTGTGGCCACCCCTTACGAGATTGAGGTGTTTGGTATTAGATAGATAAAATTCAGAGGAGGGAACAAATTTTTGCTTACTTAAAATGAGTGAACTTTATGCAATTACTCAATGCAAGTGCAAGAGGAGATAATTGATTACTTTATAAAAAAAATAATGCAAACAATGGATACAAGCAATCACTATAAAGTAAGGAAGGGTTATGGGAAACAGAAAATTATGCTGACTGAGCCTTCACCACATCAGTCATCATTACAGTTATCATAATCATTATAATAAACATCAGCCACCATATTATACTCATCATTGCAGTCATAATCTCCATCATCATCATCCTAACCTCTTCTTCCCACCTAAGGATGGGGTAAGGTATCGTTCAAAAGGCAAGAACAAAACTCATGGCATCAGACATGTTATATATGAACCACCCTGTATTTTTTAGCATCTGTGGATATAACCAGGACTTACTGCATGTTTGTGATGTACAGGCATGTGCAAAACTATGCCAGGAATAATCTACCATACTTGTCACTAACCTTAAACTTTTAGCACATTTTAAAAAGTACATCCAATTTCTATTTGATGTTAAGAGTATCTTAATCGCTTTTCCTGACGCACAATGCAATGGAAAATTTTCAAAACTATCTGCTACTGGTATACCTTGGGAGTTTGCTTAGTATTCTCTTGTTACTTTAACCTGGGATAAAAATACCTTCTCAACAAGTTATAGTCTATCAAATGGAATAATGCTGGTCATGAAAAAGTGTAATGGAAAGGATGTAGACCTGCAGACTAATATAAATAAATATACAGGTTATAAACTCAAGGTCATAATCATCCCTAGACCCCCAAGAATCACTCAGTATATAAAAAAAAAATCTGGTGTTGGAAGAAAGACAGTTGCTCCCCCACTTATAGCATTATTTTGAGCTATGAATGATTTACTATCTTGAGATAATTATTAGACCTGTGGTTTGTTTTACTGCTTAGCTGATAGTGCCAAGAATTGATTCCTGGCACTGCATCATCACTGTTGTCCATTAGCAAGTAAAATGAGTACCTAGATGACGTAACTGGACTTGTATACCCCAGTGGTGGAATGATCTAGTTACAGAACCTGGCACTGCCGCTGAGTACAATTATCATCATCAGCCCAAACTCCTTTTCCCACCTAAGGATGGGGTGTAGAATTCTCAGGAAAACTTTCCTAAGAAGGGGAGCAACTGTTAGCATATCCTATCTACATCAACTTGACTTAAAAGCGATTTGGAAAAGGATGCAGAGCCACGGTATTGCTATCCTTGTTGTACTCAGCCTCTGAGTTATGGGAATTAGGCCACCAAACAACAAAAATCCCTGCCAAGTCAAGGTGGACAAACCAAATTATGTGCAACTCACATATTTCAGGAGGGTGGTAGTGGCTGTAGTAGCAGCAGCAGCAGCTGGAGTCCAGTGTCACAGGTCTAGCGGCAGCAGTGGCGTCAACCAACCTCAGCAGCAGCACTACCACCAGCCAACCTCAGCGGCAGCAGCAGCAGTGACAGCAACAATCCTAGCAGTGGCAGCACCACCACCAGCCAACCTCAGCGGCAGCAATGAACTCAAGTGACAGCAGCAGCAGTGACAGCAACAATCCTAGCAGCAGCAGCTCCACCACCAACCACAGCAGTGAAGTCACACAGGTGGTCTCCGAAAATATGACAAGTTTTTAGGAGATATCTCAGGTACGTTGATGATTTAACCCTTTCTCTGTGGAGGAGTTCAGTACTGATGTTAACCCCCATAGTGTTAGTGCTAGAGAGGAACAGCTTCATGTGGTGGCACCAATAGGACTGAGGGTGGAGCTACCTGCTTAAATTAACATTTCTCAGTCCCATCCATATCCCCCAAAAGGAGACTGGAGGAATACAAAAGAGTAGTTCTCCCTGCAGTCCACTAAGCCCCAGGTCCTTATGCTCCTTGTGGGGTTGTAAGAGGTTGACTAATCTCACAGTACACACAACTCGCCACCTTGTACCATTTGCTTATCATTACAACATCGGTATGTGTTGGGATCTGGAGTGCTAATTTTAATAAACAGAAGGGGTCCTCACTTCCTATGTTAGAATGATAGTGGCGCACAGGAGGACGAGTCTTTTTGGTAACAAGCACTTGGCTCTGGTTTCTGACAACCATGTGATAACAATATGAAGCACATAAAAGAGTATGGGAAGGAAGGGTACTCTGTCATTCGGGGAGGACTGAGAAATATGAAAGGCAGAGCACAGTCATGGCAAAGATTCTCTGTGAACTTGTGAGCATAGCAATACCAACGGAGCTCAAGCTGCCTTTTTTTTTTCCCCTGCATCTGACACACACACACACACACACACACACACACACACACACACACACACA
>JAGKTI010042296.1:0-10127 GCA_018397915.1 Birgus latro
AGGAAGCTAATTTCTAAAGCTACTGTACACTGATAAGCATGAATCACAAGTGAATGTAGTCTCTATACAGCAACAGATCACATTACTGCAGTGGTCTTTCACCAAGACCAGGAGGTAGTATTGCTACAATCTCTTTTTCTCTTGTATTATCTCATCTACTGTAGCATTCAAACATCCCAGTAGTTTTTGCCTTAATGACTCTTGTCAAACCACAGACTTTGTTCACTGCCTGAATGACACAATGTATTGTGTGTCCCTAATGACACCTACATTATACTTTTCTGTGCAGTATCTTCCTCTCTGCATATCTCAGTATTAATTCATTCTTAATATTCTTATACCACAGCTTCCACACTATTCTACTTGGAACATACAACTCACAGTATTTTTTTTTTTTAATCTGAATATCACATTACAATCAATTAACTTGTGCTGTAGGACATACACCACTCCACTGATCACATATATCTGACATATATCCATTCAGACTTACAACAGTACTCAAAAAATAATCAGTCTGACTTTAGCACCATTCAGTTCCTATGTGATCAGTCTGCTTCTCCCTTTGTAAATGCTGTTACATACAAAAAAGTTTGCTGTATCACTGAATCACAGCATTCACTAATCTTCCCTAACCCTTAATACTGTTCCTTATCTCACCAAAGTAAATTCTATCATCTTCAGCAAAACTAGTGCTGTATCCCAGTCTACCATGCAACCCCTCACAACCAACAGCTTGTTCACAAACGGCAAACCCTTAAAATACATGCTCTTCTTGATACCGTACATAGGTGGAACTTATGGAATGAGGACAAAGAATGCATACTTGGCTCCATACTTTGTATAGTATGTACAGCATAGAAAAACTATGAAAAAAAAAAAGTAGAAAAAGCCTTGTGTCTATCAAAGAGAGATTGTGGTGGTTAACCCAATGTTAATTAAGACAAAAAAGACAGTGGCTTAAAATCTGTCAAAGTTTTTTGCCAATTATCCATTTCTGTAAATCTCTTTAGTATAAATATCTAACATCTGTTTTACCTCTACATTTAACCCATGCCCTTTGGAATCATATCTGTATGACCCCATGGAATTTCAGTTGGTAAGTTGATGGTCTGGCCAGAGAACTAGTTATCATACAATATCAGCATTATTAGAGTGGGTTCAAGGCAGTATGACATATAATCATATATTGAAGCTATGGTAACATTTGCAGCATATCATGAGGGTCTGCTGTATAATGTACAGTACAGTCACCTTAAAAGTTTTACTCCCCAAACTTCACGAATTATGGCACACAGGTAGTTTGGTCTTACGAATCAGTACAGGTTACTAACCTGAGACGTTTGGTGCCACCAAGGCCGAATATAAGATTGCCAACATACATGAGTGGCAACGGCCATATTTTGGTGACGACATCTGGGGTGAAGACTGGGTAGTCCAATATCTTTATCTTCTTGGCCACAAAGAGCACCAGGATCGTTGCAAACATCTGAAGCATGACAACTTAGGAAAGGCCTCTCATACTCAAGGAAGTAATGAAAGCAAGATCAAACCCTTCAGTTCTAGAACTGGCACCTAAGCAGAATAACATCAGTGGAAATAGCAAGAATAAAATAAAAAATACATATTCAGAAGGAGTGAGTTAAAGCACAGTGGAATTTCACCCCATTCTCCAGGACATTGCAGATGCTAAGACTGTCCCCTCACTGTTATTGTGTTTGCACGGCAATTACACCTTCAATCATATGACATGTATATTTTACTTTATTCTTGCCACAACCATACGTTTATACTGACCAAGAGATGACCCCTAGTAGTGAAGGGGTTAATTAAGGCTACATCAAGCTCCTCCCGGAGGAAAAAAAAAAAAAAAAAAGCTGAATGAAACTGCATGAAGGTAGCACAATTGAAAATAAAAGTAAATGTCACTAAACTGAACAGGTTTTGGACAGCCATGACTGCTCATCCGGCAGAACTGCAATAACCTCTTGTAGGTAAAAAAATAATAATTTATCTATCTATTGCCAGACGCCTCAATCCCACAAGCGGTGGCCACAAACAACAAGCCTCCATGTTGCCCTTTCACCCACCATTTCACTGCCCTCCCCCCAGCTCACACCCTCCTTCTCATATACCTCTCCACTCCATCTCATCCTTGGCCTCCTCTTCCCTATCCCCCCCTCCAACTCACTCACATACACTCTCCCCGTTAGTCTCTCGCTCCCCATCCTCTCCACAAGGCCAAACCACCTCAATGTATTTCTCCTAATACTTTCCATCACATCCATAATAATAATAATTATTATTATAAATGACAGTATTGTGATACCAACTCTAACATATGGAAGTGAAGCTTGGACCGTGTTGGAGGGACAAAAGTCAAGAGTGAGAGCAGTGGAAATGAGTTATTTGAGAGGAGCATGTGGAGTCACATGGAGAGACAGACTAACAAATGAGGAAGTGAAGGAGCGTTGTGGCGTGGATGTGGACGTGATAGGAAGCGTTAGGAGAAACACGTTAAGGTGGTTTGGACATGTGGAGAGGATGGAGAGTGAAAAACTGACGAGGAGAGAGTATGTGAGTGAGGTGGAGGGGGGGAGAGGGAGGGGGAGGGGGAGGCCGAGGATAAGATGGAAGGATGGAGTGGAGAGGTACATGAGAGAGGGGGGTGTGAGTTGGGAGCGGGGTAGTGAAATGGCGGGGGACAGAGCGACATGGAGGCGATTTGTTTGTGGCCACCCCGTGTTGGATTAAGGCGTCTGGCAATAGAATATAGATAGATAAATAGATAATATACGAGCCCGGGGCTAGGAAAGTTGGTCATGACATTTAAGATGAGAATGACCAGTCTCACTCATCCCTGGGCGGCATTACGTGAGCAATAAACTATAACCACCCCTCGGATATAAACCTGCACAGGCTCAATCCGACTGGAGTGCCTTAACCACTTAACCGTGGGTCGTCACTCTCGTGACGGTCGGTGGCAATGGATCAAACCTCCTGGGAAATAACTGATTAGTGTTTCTAGTGATAATATCAGGCATTGGTATTCATATTACCAGCTGTCAGGAAGTGTAAATTGGGGACTTCATTACTCAACTTCAGAAGTCTCCACAAGTCATACAGTAGTCGAAGAGTGCTAAAAAAAACATCTCATGAGAAAGCTGAAGGTATGTGCCATATGCATATGTAATTATAATACTCTAGAACCAAAAACTGAATTTTGGCAAATATTTTTAAAAAGTGAGTCAGAGCGCGGCAGGAACCGTCTCCATCAACCCCACGGTTAAAGGGTTAATTACCCACTAAACCACCAGAAGCCATAATGTTGTTACCACCCAGCACAACAAATGGTTTCCTGGAGTACAGGAAACATTTGGCTTATCACTCAATGTAGAGTCACCCAGAGGCATAAGGAAGAGGAAAGAACACTCTATTTCTATCTATCTATCTATTACCAGACGCCTCAATCCTGTAAGGGGTGGCCACAAACAAATCGCCTCCATGTCGCTCTGTCCCCTACCATTTCACTGCCCTGCTCGCGGCTCACACCCCCCTCTCTCATATACCTCTTCTCTCCTTCCCATCCTTGGCCTCCCCCTCCCTCTCCCCCCTCACCTCACTTTCATACACTCTCCTGGTCAGTCTCTCACTCTCCATCCTCTCCACATGGCCAAACCACATCAATGTGTTTCTCCTAATGCTTCCTATCACATCCACATCCACACCACACAGCTCCTTCACTTCTTCATTTGTCAGTTTGTCTCTCCATGTGACTCCACATGCTCCTCTCAAATAACTCCACTGCTCTCACTCTTGACTTCTGTCCCTCCAACAAGGTCCATGCTTCACTTCCATACGTTAGAGTTGGTATCACAATACAGTAAAACCTCGATATAACGGACTTCAGTACACCGGAATTCGCTTTTATCGGACTCGAGGAGCTACCGGACTAAACTCCTATACAGTAATCCCTCCAATATCCGCTGTAATAGAGCCAAAGGCATGCTATGTCCGAATATTGGTTTTGTCCGGATATTGGTCCTGAAGCTCCAGCACTGGTTTTTCATGACCCTAACCTAACCTAACCCAAATCAGAAAACTACCTTCCTACCTCCCTAGTGGACATGTATAGCACTTATTTAGGTCCCTTTTCACATAAATAATGCACACATAGCATGAATTTATTGAATTTTAACCAAAAAATGATGATTTAGGGGTGAGTGAGTCATAGGAGCTCAGAACTTGCCAGCATGGTATAAGTAAGTATCGGACATGGAAATCATCTTTTCTCACATTTTATGCATTAAATCATTGGATGCAAAGCATCAAATACAGTAAATTATGTTAATTGCTACCAGAAAAATGGTTAGGTTAGGTTAGGTTAGCTTATGACCGGACATCAAATTCACTGCTTCAACCTTTTTCATAGCTGGTGCACTTAATAACCATGCATGAAAGAATTAAATTAAAAGCAGGAAATTATGATTAACACAATGTTAGGTTAGGTTAGGTTAGGTTAGGACCGGACATGAAATTCACTGCTTCAACCTTTTTTCTAGCTGTTTTACTTAAGAACCATGCATGGCAAAATTAAATTGCAAGCAGGAAATTATGATTAACATTTAGGGTAATTTCTTAACACATGTACAGCATGATGAAAACAGGTTAGGCATGAAAATCTTTATGGTAACCATAGGTTAGGTTAGGTTAGGACCGACCATGAAATTCACTGCTTCAACCTTTTTTGTAGCTGTTTTACTTAAGAACCATGCATGGCAAAATTAAATTGCAAGCAGGAAATTATGATTAACATTTATGGTAATTTCTTAACACATGTACAGCATGATGAAAACAGGTTAGGCATAAAAATCTTTATGGTAACCATAGGTTAGGTTAGGTTAGGACCGGACATGAAATTAACTGCTTCAACCTTTTTTCTAGCTGTTTTACTTAAGAACCATGCATGGAAAAATTAAATAGCAAGCAGGAAATTATGATTAATATTTTCAGTAACTTTCTAACACATGTACAGCATGATGAAAACAGGTTAGGCATGAAAATCTTTATGGCAACCATAGGTTAGGTTAGGTTAGGACCGGACATGAAATTCACTGCTTCAACCTTTTTTCTTGCTGTTTTACTTAAGAACCATGCATGGAAAAATTAAATAGCAAGCAGGAAATTATGATTAACATTTTCGGTAATTTTTTAACACATGTACAGCAGCTCAATCGGTAGAGAGTTGGCTTGCAGTCCCGAAGGACCCAGGTTCGAATCCTCGCTGAGGCAGGGAACAGTTTAAGGATTTGAACTTCATTAAATCAGGCTTTACTGATCTACCAGAAGACCCGCCGACATGTCGTAAAAATAACCCCACTAATACCAATACACCAGTCCTGTATGAGACAGCCCTAGCATGTATTCAATATGGACGGTGGGTGTTAGCACCGAAGTGGTGACATGTAGAGGTTAGGAGGACGGCTGGGCCTTGATAGCAGGCTGTAAAGCCTATGCCCAGAGTCGGACACATAAAAAAAAAAAAAAATGATGAAAACAAGTTAGGCATGAAGTTAGGGTACTTACGAACAAAAAGCAGCCGTCCTGATGTAATAACCCACTCTATCATCTCAGACTCTGACAGGAAGACGTTGCACCTGACACACCTTTCTACTTGAGAATCACCAGCACTTCTCACCAACACTATCACCAAGGTTTTTTTTTTTTATAACTGGAATAACATCACTTCACTGCACTGTACACAACAGTAAATTCCCGTGTGGTCTAGTGACGATCCATGGAGCCTTGTGAACTTCTCAGCAGCAGCTTTCAGCTCCGTTCCATGTACCAACACACCAGCAGCACGTTGTTGTCGATACGAAATCAACATGGAGCGGTCGAAATCTGCATACTTAGGAGTAAACATCACCTTCCTCTGCACGTTTCGTCTGGTCTTCGATGCGAAATCAGCTGTGTACTGCTGTAGTTTGTCTCGGGACTTCTTGATATCAAACAAGGTGGAGCGAGGGAGGTTGAACTCACGTAAGATGCGCCCTGTTGACCAGCCGGCGTCCAACTTGTCCAATATCTGTTTCTTCTTCTCCAGAGTCAGAACCACTTTCTTCCTCTTCTCAGGAGGCGGGGCCATCATCACACACATGATGAAGAAGGTGAAGAGCAGTATCAAGCACTGTAGGAGGTAGGGTATCACCACAAAAGCAATCACTTCGGCCGCCATTTTCGGAGTTGTTCACGATGGAGGAGGGGAGTGGGTAATGGCGACCGATAGTGGTGCCACGAGTGTAAACAGAGCGGATTGGCGCGCGCGGGAAATTCAAACTGACACGGTCCCAAAAAACAGAAAATTAATCGATTTTTTTCAGATTTTTTTGCATTTTGAGGGTTGGGCAGGCCAGAATAACCGAATAGTGAGTATATCCGAGTATTGGACGTCCGAATATTAGAGGGATTACTGTATATCAGAAAAGTCCGATATAGCCAGAATCAGTCCGGACTGCCTGACAACGTCAGCTATGTTCACCACAATAAGACAAGTAAAAGACATGTTTTTCAGTGCACAATACAGTATTATTATACCATTTGATTAATGTAGTGAAGGTAAAACACAGTACAATACTGCAATGGTGGTGAAAACTACCGATAAAATCCGGACTAATGTCTGGTATATCGGAAAAAGTCCGGATTTGCAGGGGTAAGTCCGGATGTCGCTTTTATCGGAAAATCGCATATTTCGGACTGGCCTGAGCCCCAATTAGTCCGTTATAGTGGGGTCTTACTGTACTGTCATGCAACGACTTTTTCACTTCCATGCTCACTTCCCTGTTTCTTATCACTGCTTTCAAGGAACCACCAACTTTTCTTCCCTGCTGCACCCTTTCAAGCACTTCACCCTCTAAACTTCCATCCTTACTCATCACACTACCCAAGTACTTAAATGCACTCACATTTTCCATTTCCTCCCCATCCAGTCTCACCGTATATTCACTGACTTCACTTCTCTCGAAGATCATCATATTACTCTTCCCTACATTCACCTTTAAATTCTGATTCTTATATTCTCTACCAAATTCATCTACCAAGCCTTGCAGCTCTCCTGTGCCCTCACTTAACAACACAGTATCATCTGCAAACAACAGCACAGGGAGTTTCCAAACACTGCTCTCTCTCACTAGGGCTGCTCCAACATCCACTGCCCTACCTTGTATCTCTTTTATAACCCAACCACATACTGAAATAATAATAATAATAATGATACAGTAGCAGTAATAATAAGAGTAATAATTTTAAAAAGGTACACCTAACTCGACTAAAATAACCCGAGTCAATAAAATATTAACATTCTGAATTACTCTACAGTAATCTTTTTTATTAGTACAAAAGTAGTGTAAGTATCATATACTGCCCGCAATGCCTCTGATGACTCAAAATTGGCATGTGTATGATGCAACAATACACTGCTTTGGTTGCTACTACATGGGAGTAAAAGTGTATTGATGAAATAGTAATACAGTATACTATTCACACTAAGCACAGTATAAATACCATACCTCACACTGCTTGTGGCTGTCACAGATTCTCCACTTTGTAAATTTATCAATACCTGTACAGGTATCTACTAGCTTGAGGACCTCTTTTTAACATTTTTTTCTTCTTAACACCTGACAATTGTATTAGTTATGGCAGCACCATTCAATATCAAAGAGCTAGATGGGGATTGTTTCCCATCCCTTCACTGTGAGGGGTTCCCCCGGTTAAATCGTATGGAGATACCAAGAATTTAATTAAGAGTGAAGAGGTCAACACAATACCAGGACTTCAAAACAGGCTCTTTAACAACACTGTGTATAGTAAAATATGGATACTTTCTGTTCAGTTGAGGAGCTGTCTGGTGACTGGTGCATAATTTGATAAACATATATATTATGTGATTCTTTTCTTAAACTGCTGGCTGGATGGCTATTCTAAAATTATGTACACTTCCTCATCTTCCTGAGTTTGTTTTAAAAGCAGGACTGAATAAACATTAAAATACAGTAAAAAGCTGGCTAAACACTTGATAAAAAAAGTACCAGTGCACATTCTGCATGAAACAGTTTCTTAAAACATATGATGAATACTGCAAAATGTCTAACATTTTCTGCACAGCTATCATGATGATGCACTATATCAGCACTATATCAATTGCTACAGACATTTTCTATCTTATTCTTCCTAAGTGCTGTTCATATATACACACCTACATGAAAACAGATTAATCTCCCATAGATATCACAAGCTGCACTGGTCATACACCTCCTGTGTGATGTGTAAAATACAGAGTACAGCATGCTGTTGCTGTTGTTGTACTACCCCGGTCTGTCTGACTGAGCAGATCCATCAACCTAAGGCAAGCAATCACTCGCACAGGACCATCCTGTGCAGTGAATCAATATTCCAAAGTGGCTGACCCTTACCATAGCAAAGCGTGAAGATTAGTCTGGAGGTTTGGTTCCTGAGTGGACACCGCATTTGCATCTCTCTACCCAGTTAACAGGGGCACCATGGTAGGCTCCACATCACCCCATTATTTGGCTATACAGTTACCAACCAGCACTGTAAATGGTTTCCTGAGTTACAGGAAACCATCTGGCCTGTCACTCAGTTTAGTGCCACCCAAAGTGGAAGAAGGGTAATAAACAGTGGCAAGAAGCCAAGAAACCATTTACAACGCTGGGTGGTAACCATATAACCAAACCATACGTGCTCCCTACGTGTCAACAAGTGGGTTGGTGGAGGGTTAGTGCCCCTCCCCGTAAAAAAAAAATAACTCAAAGTCAAATGGCCACCCCTTACGGGATTATGGTGTCTGGCAATAGAAGAAGGAAAGGAGAAATAGGAAGAGGGGAAGGCAGGCACAAAAAATGAATGACAGACATGAAGGAAGAAGAAGGCAACACTACATCCAGTAAGTGAATGATGGGTGCTGCCAACTACCACAACAGTATGCTGTATATACAAAAATTATTATTCAAGAAGCAATAAAAGGGGTAGTCAAAAGTGAAAGCAGAAGTGCCAATAATACATGGTAAAATGTGATATTCTAACATGTGATATTCTAACATTAAAATATAAGATCTCTGTATCCTGCTTTAATTTCTTTTTTTATGCTCATTTGCTCTCACCTCTGACTGCCCCATATATTATGCTATCCATTCAGTCTTTTAGATAATCTGATACTTGCATAACATATCTAGGTTCTGCACTAAATATACCGGTATTACATAATAACACATTTATACTTTACCTGACCCAATGCAACAAACTGGAAGGATGGAAATCTGTAATAAAGAACAGATATGTAAGACTCCATCATTATCCTACAGTAAATCTTAATCCACTTGTATTATTAATTCAGTAATAAAAGTATGCCTTTATTCTGGCCACACATTATTTGGGTTCCAGCATACCAAACTCTGGCTGTGCCTAAATAATCTTGTACTGGACTATGACATTTTTTAGCTTTGCTCTGACACATAGAAACATGCATGCATATAACATTATCACTGGTATAGCCTGAGGGGTGGCCAGAGTGGCCTTGGCCACTCCTGAAATATGCCTGGCCACCCAAAATTTTGAGAAGAATAGTTTTGGACCTCTGTGTTTCCTTGGGGCATCCTATTGGTGAGTCTGGCTACCTGACCAACCCATTTTCAGCACTATCTCACATCTATAGTTTAAAGTCTCTCTTAAGATGAATAAAAATGTTTCTATTATGAAGAATAAAATGCAGAATATGTAACTGAATTACAAAGGCAGAGAAGAATAAAATGCAGAATATGTAACTGAATTATAGAGGTGAAGAGAGATTTTTAAAATTGAAGGAGGACGAATATAGCATTAACTATCCCATCACTACCCAGGTACTCTCCTAAGCTACATAAGATCATCCAGCAGCTGCAGCAAGATACCCATGGGCAGGGCAGAGGAAATGAGAAAACTAAAGTGAAAGGTAGAAAAATAAAGGTACCATACATAACAGCATGAAGGGAGGAGAGAGAAGCTTGGAAGATGGGAGAAGATGGGAAGGGAAGGGAAGGGAAGGGAAGGGAAGGGAAGGGAAGGGAAGG
>JAGKTI010042297.1:0-10126 GCA_018397915.1 Birgus latro
AACTCTTTTCTAAATAGTTTTCACTATTTTTTTCTCTTTTTTTCAATTAGTCTCTGTAGTTCACACTTTACTGTATCAGAGAAATGCCATCAGTTGCTGGTGGTACTCTTTCAGTCCACAGTTTGTATATTAATCAGTTGGCATTGGTAACCACTAAATGTGAGGGCACTAAGTACGGGTAGCTTGAACGTCCTGTGGAGGTCATACTATTCCTGTTGCGATTCTGATTTCATACAGTCTGCGTTCCATTTTCCTGACATAACAGTGCACTACACAGATTATGAGTAGAAAACCTATAAAAGAGATAGCCACAGGGGGAAACACAACTGTTGGATGAACCCATGAATTGCTGAAGGCTAGAGATAATTGATCCATAATGAAGTCTCTGTCGTTGAGGAATGTTAGCATATGCAAGTTGGGGGAGGTGATGGTAATGTTAGCATATAGTAGGTTGGAAGTCATGTCGATTGGTTGGAAGATGTCATGGAGTGTTTACGGACTGCTTGGTGATAGTGAGTGGCGTAAGTGATGACTGACTCTGATTTGACCGTACAATAGTCTGGTGCTTTGTAGAGACCATTAACAGGGACGGATCGGACCGAAGAACCAGGACACGTGATGGTGACAGAGATGGGAACAGTGAAGAAGAAGTACTGGACGTGGCTGAGGTGAGCATGGTGGACTGGGAGTTCAGGAGCTGGGACAAAAGAACAGGCTGAGTATATGGAATGGTTGCATACTAAGGCAGACTCACAGGGTGTAGTGCTGCTAGGGAAGATAGCTAGAAGGTAGGCAGCACAGAGACGAGAGGTAGGGGTTAGGGAGGAACATTTCTGGAGGTCTGTGGAAGAAAGGAAGGCAATGGAGAGATGATCATGGGAGAGGAGGAAATATTCTGAAGGAACAGATCCTTGCAATAAAGGGTTGCTGTACTGGAAGGGAAAAGGAATGATGTGGAAGAGGTTGAAGGTAATGGTAGAACGTAGAGGAATATGGACGACGCGGATTTGGTGAGAAGAGTGGCCTCGAGAACGGGATGGTAGTATTCTAGAGAGGAGTAGGGAAGTACTGGGGATAGAGCAAAAGCAGACTGAGCCCATTCTAGGACAGAACGGAGAGCAGAGAGATGCACTAAGTCTGTAGTGACACGTCCATTAATAGCACTGACTAGGATACGAACCAAAGTAGAGACTTGAGAGAGTAGAGAATCAATGGCTAGTTGGAGATTATCCATGTTTAGTTTGAGGTACGAGAACTGAGAAATAACATTGAGATTTGAGAGGTGTTGTTTTAAGATGTCGGTGAAGTTGTTCAGAATGTAAGTTACTTCATTAAGGTGGGCTGCAATCTTCTGTAACATTGTGTGTTGGACCTTGATGACTCGGCGTTGAGATTCTAGGGCTGAAGCTAAAGTTAGATCAAATTTTAAACCAGAAAGGTCACGAGCCGTAGCGACGCCAAACAAGCCACTTAGAATCTTAACAAGAAAACGACCTACGGGTGTCTGAATAGAAAATGTGTCACTGAGCTCAGTGAATTTGTCAATTATGTATTGCAACTGCCAGGAGAGTGGTAGGAAAAAATGATACAAATACTGATTCGGGTTGTGTTTCCCCATGATGGCCAAGAGATAGGTCTTGATTTTGTGTAGCTGGTGCGCATAAGCAGGCAGGGCGATGGCTACGTCCGCCAGGGGCGCAAGATCGTAGCACAGGGAGACTACATCTTCGATGAGCATTACCTCGCCTCCTGAGCCGACCAAGGCCCCGGGACGTACTCCACCATCGTCCTCACCCAGACCGGACCCTAGGACGGTCAGCACTGCCAGCAGGAAGACCGTTAACATCTTACCTAGAAAATTACGATAGAATTAATGGGAGAGTTCCTGGAGGGGTTGACGGGCGGAATACAGTTTGGACTGATATTGATTGGTTGATGAATGAGTAGGTGTAGATGATGAGACTGATGGATAGGTGGAGATGGGGTAGATTGAGGGATTTGCAGAGTAGGAGGGGTAGCAGTAGGCTGTGTTGCACGTTTGAGATCGTCTGCATGGACCCACTTGGTGTCTTTAGTGGACAGGTCTTTTATGTGAAATTTGTTACCTTGTTGATTGAGCGCACGGTGGGGCCCTGTAAATTTGTCATCCAATTTAGAGGTGCGCATATGGGAATGAGCAAAGACTAGATCGCCGACTTTGATAGTTATAGGAGAGACAGATTTATGTTGGCACTGCATTATGTCCTCCTGAGTCGAAGCCAGATTGGATGTTACATACTGATGGATTGTTTGGAAGTTGGCCAGTTTTACTTTGACATAATCATCCATGTTATAGATGAGGTCTGGCTTTGAGAATAACAGGAAGTATGATAGGTCTTTGTCAAAACCAGAGGACAAAGAAGGGAGATTCGCCAATTGATGAATTGATGGAGCTATTGACTGAGGATGCCACTTGGGAATCCATTCATCCCAGGACGAACTAAGGGAGCCTAGATGTCTGAGGCACTCTAAGATTTTTCTATTGTGGCGCCCTACAAGGCCACTGGAAGCCGGATGGTTAGGCATGACATTGCATTTATTAATTTTAAAGTGGCAACGGATCTCATCCAGGAGACTATTGTTGAACTCAGTACCTTTGTTGGTAAGGATGTTATGTGAGGTACTGAATGGGCAAATTACGTGATCTACGAAGGCACATGCAACACTCTTCATGGTCTTATCTGAGAGGGGCATGAGGACACAGTAGCGCGAGAAGAGGTCGACTGCTACAAGCAAATACTCAGCACCTGATTCCATAAGAGGGAGTTTTAACCCAAGGTGTCCCGTTGACATATGGGTACGTCACAGTGTTTTGTCACAGCTAGACCCATCGACGTACCTGTACGTTACGCAGTTGCAAGGTCAGTCATTTGCACAATTTTCAAAGTCACGGGTGATTTTTGGTAGGCATATGTGGGAAACCTTCCTTTAACTACTGTCAAGTGGGAATACTGCCTGGCCACACCTGACCCACTCTCCCCCCCTCCCCCCACCCTTGGCAATTCACCTGTTAGCAGTGACCTGGCCAGTAAAGACATGCCACGCCACAGTCTCTCTAATGACGAAATTCATGGTAAAAGTGATTCCTGAGGTGGAGGACAAAGAAACAAAGAAGCTAGAGGTAGAAACAAACAGAAGTGATGAGGTGGTAATGTTATAAAGGAAGGTGCCATATGCTGTTTTTTTTTTTGTGAGTGAACAATGCTTTTATTGCCTATATTATTGTGTGAAAACCAATATAGACTTGTACTACACATAAATTCGTACCAAATAAATAAATAAATACATAATTTAAAGTGGCTTGAATTAGTTAACCCTTCTTTTGTTCATTTTCTTTAGCCACGTACCCTGAAAAAGAAGGAAAACGTAAGGCTGAATGACACCTGTATCAACGTTTTTAAGCTCAGGAGGGCGATTTCTCTATGAATTTTCGATGTTTGTCTCCAAAAGCTGAGGCTTTGAGCAAAAAAAATAAAGTTGAAAATCGATCGGGTTCTGAGGGTGTGTTTCATAAAAATTTGGTCGGGACTGGGCGGGTTAAAGAGGTATCAGAGATCAGGTTTCCTATCGATCCTGTGTCCATGAAGAACGATGTTTGTATGCCATTACTCCATCCTACAATGACTAAGCCTGAGGAAGTAATGGGCCCTACATGTTGAATGGGGAGTTGGTGTTCTGTTGCCACGTCATATTGGTCCAATACGGGCGCGGCGCTTCCCCCTACTGGCGGCAGTTTAGGTAACGACATTCCTCAGTAGTGTGAGTCGTACTGGTCTTGTGATACTTGCATGTAGGACGAAGCGAGCTGGAAGGCGTACGCTGTCTCGTTTGGGAGTGATTTCGCCTGTATGTACGGTCACAACTGGATTCTCGATGCCTAGGGTGACCACAGTGCCAGCAAAGAACCGAGGATTGTCTGTTCCGTCGGACACTAGATTGATCACGACCGGCGGTTGGTAAACGATGCCAGGTAGGAGAACGATGCATGGCAGGTTTTCCTTGCGTGGCAGTACGGGAACAAGAGTGGTCTCGTGGAGTGGAGATGAGACAAACTTGAGAGACCAAGGGACGGTTTGTGGCCTGATGGGTGCGGTTCGAGCCTGTTCTTTCTTGGATTGTTTTAGTGATCTGGATGATTTTATCTCCTAGAATGAAACCTATCTCCAGGGCTATCTCCTTTTGTTGAGGATCAAGCCAATTCAGGAATCTCAGGTAACCTAGTAAATCTGCAAAGTTGCTGAGTGAATGTATAGGAGCTCCATCTACTTCTTGTACCCATTTCGTACATACAAGTAGTTCGTGCATTTCGCTACTGGTGGCCTTCATGGCAGCGGCTGCTTCCCGTAGTTTGGCATTTTGTGTTGGGACTGTCATATCCTCCTGTATCTGAATGAGGAGATTAGTTAATCCAATGAGAGATGCAGCATTGGAATGCTGGCAACAAAGCTTTATGAGTTCCTTGCTGAAATCATCAAAAGTTTTAATGTCATCGAAATGACCTGCATGGATCACGGTCCGATGTCCGATTTGCCTTGGTGTAATCGACCCATTAGATAACAGACTTTGAGAGGTTCATCTGTAGTTCGCCGATTGTGGATGTCGGGTTCCACCTCTCTGAGGTAATCGTAAACTGACCAAGTCGAGTCCTGGCCGGTAAATTTGGGATGATTGGCATCGTCGAGATAGATGGACTGTGGGGGAGGGGTTGTTTGAGCCATGGTTGGAGGTGTGGAAGTTACTGAAGTAGGGGATTGAGAGAGAGAGAAGGTAGTGGTAGTTGAATTTAGTCGAGACAGGAGAGGAAGGGAAGACAACACCAAAGCCTACTCCAGTATCAGTCTTAGACCCGTCAGTATAGATGGAGACATAACCCTCATGAGTGGAGGCATGTTCCAAAAAGAGAGAGAGGGGCACCTGAGAGGGAAGTGAGTCCTTTTTTCCAACAACAGACCTACAAAATGTCCTACGTGGGAGTAGCCAAGAACCCACCCTTGGGATCCGATGTGGACAAACTGCCAGTCTTGGAACAGAGAGGGCTAACATAACCGACCGGACCCTGTAACCAAAGGGCTTCGGGAAACTAGGGCGGGTATCATAAAGAGAAGTCTGGGAATCCTGGGAAACGATGGCACAACAAATTGAGTCTGGAATGCGGTGAAGACGAAACCAACACCTCATCATCAGCAACTGGCGTCGCAAATCTAAGGGGAGTACACCAGCATCCACAAACAAACTTGAAATCGGGGATGATCTGAATGCCCCGGTTGCCAAACGTACACCAGCATGATGCACAGAATTTAACAACTGGAGGTGGGCATCTGTTGCTGAGGATTAGACCTCACACCCATATTCAAGTTTAGGAAAAATTAGAGACCTATGCAATAGGAGGAGGGTCTGACGGTCAGCACCCCATGAGGTATGAGCCAACACCCTCAAAAGACTCAAAGCTTTTAGACATGCCGCCTTAACAGAACGAATATGAGGAACCTAAGTTAGTCGTCTAACAAACAGAAGATCCAGAAACCATGTCTCTTCCACACAGGATATTCGCCGACCATGTAGATACAAGTCAGGATCCAGGTGAACCCCTCGAATACGACAAAAATGCATAGCCACTGTCTTTGTTAAAGAAAAATAGAAACCACAAGACTCTGCCCAGTCAGAAATTCTATTGAGAGCCAGCAGCAACTTCCTCTCTATCAGAGACATTCTGGATGCGATGAAGGAAATTGAGAGGTCATTGACATATAGTGAGCCTCGTACACCGTCAGGAAGTACACTGATGACGCTGTTAATAGCTACAGCAAACAGAGTAACACTAAGGATATTCACCTGTGATACTCCATCTTCTAGTTCCCAAGTATTAGAAAGCAGTCCTCCCACTCTGACCCTTAAAAATCGGTTAGATAAAAATTGTTGAATAAAAATAGGCAAGTGCCCATGAAGACAAAACTCATGAAGAGAAAGTAAAATGCCATGATGCCAGGCAGTGTCATATGCCTTCTCCAGATCGAAGAAGACCGTGACCTGGTGTTGGTTAGTGGAGAAAGCCTCACAGACAGAGGATTCCAAGGGCAGTAGTGCATCAGAGGTAGATCGCATTTTTCGAAAACCATACTGGGCAGGGGATAAGAAGTCATCTCTCTCTAAAAACCACACAAGCCTAACATTGACCATCTTCTCCAGAACTTTACAGATACAAAGACATCAAAGAAATCGGCCGATAATTTGTTGCCTGTAGGTGGTCCTTACCTGGTTTGGGGATGGGGATAATTACAGCAACACCCCAACAAGCCGGGAACTCCCCAGAACACCAGATCTTATTAAACAATGAAAGCAAAAACAAAAGAGACTCACCAGACAGGTGACTTAAAAAGGCATATGGAATATCATCATAACCAGGAGAAGAATCATGGCACTGTGACAGAGCCACCTGAAGTTCAGAAATTGAAAATGGAACATTGTAAGACTCTTCCCCGGTAGAGGAAAAACTGAGACCACGAGACTCTAGGTGCCGACGATGGCAAGCCGAAGGTGTATTTGTATCCTTCTGTGACACACTGGCAAAATGATCAACAAACAACTCTGCAACAGCGAAAGGATCAGCCACAGTTCCACCTGCAGCAGATAAAACAGGAGGGGAGGGAACAGTAAATTTGCCTGAAATCTTCCTTACCCGGTTCCACACCTGGGTGATGGAAGTCCTTGAACTGATGGAAGAAACATAACCCTTCCAAGATGAATGCCAGGCCTCCTTTAAAACCCGCCTCATATGAGCTCGTGCTCTCTGAAACGCCAAATACTGAGGATCCCCACGGTGATGACGAAGTCAAGAGAAGGCGACTCGCTTGGCTCTCACTGCAGAACTGCACTCAGAGTTCCACCAAAGAACTGGACGTTTAGGAAACTGACCCTTCGTTCTTAAAACAGATAAAAGGGCTGCTGAGTGCAACACGTTATTGAAATATGACACTGCCTCAGTAACACAGCCAAACTCATTGACTGAAAGAGAAATGGAACTTAATTCCCTGAAACGTAACCAGTCAGTCTTATCCAGAAGCCAGCAAGGGAGATGTGGCTGAGGTCCACATGCACTAGCAGTTAAGAGTAACGGAAAATGGTAGCTGCCATATAGGTCTGGCAACACATCCCAGCTAAAATCTAAACCAGCATCAGCTGAACATAAGGACAAATCAATGGCAGTAAAAGTTCCTGTCTGGCTATGGAAATAAGTCATTATATTGGAGTTTAAAATGCCCAACTCATCTTCCACTAAAGAGGCCAGCATTACACCCCGAGGGGTTGGCCTCACTGTCACCCCATAGTGGATGGTGACCATTCATATCTCTTAGTAACAGAAAGGGAGGAGGAAGGCCATGAATAAGGCTTTCCAGATCCGCCCTTTCAACAGTAGCACCAGGAGGGAGATAGAGACTGCAAACCGTATACTGCCGGCGGAAAAACATCCGGACAGCAACAGCATGCAGGGGAGTAAAGATGTCCAGATGACTGTATGGAATACCCTGGCGAAGGAAGATAGCAGCACCTCCATGACGACCCTGACCCGGCACAGGATCAGAATAAAAGGCATGGTAGCCAGAAGGACCGGAAGGAACAGCATCACCCACCATGGTCTCCTGGATGCACATGCACAGAGGAGTAAATTGGGAAACAAGATGACACAGTTCCTCATAGTTAGCACGTAAACCCCGACAATTCCACTGGATGATAGAACCCATAATGGAGGAATGAAGATTAAGTGTGGGACTGTACACCTGACATGCGAACGGGTTTGGAGTGATGCTTATGAGGTCCCTTTGCAGGAGCCTGCCCAGTACCAGAAACTCGCACCCTCTGTTTAATATCCGAAGGGAAACGAGAGGATGAGGAAGGAAGTTTTACTATACACCTTCTTGGACAAGGCACACCAGGTTGTTTGGAAGGCAGCTTTGGGGCCGCCTTTCAAGATGTAGGACAGCCAGTGCCCCCACCAGAAGCCCCAGAAGTAGAAGTTCAGTTCACAGGACTCGAATCACTTTACAGTAGGACGCTGTCCCATGCTTCAGATCAGAAGCACCAATGAGCTGTTCTGCAACATCCCCAGGTGGGGACTGGACCAGATATGAAACATCATCTTCTGTCACCTGGTTAGTTGCCTCAGCCTGCTGGGCAGAGGGAACAGGAGGGGTGGCGACAGAAGTGTCAACAACCGAGACCTTAGGTGGCCGGTCTTCATGATCAGGAGACTCTGAAGAACAACTGACGTTTGCCAGGTACAGATGGAGCCTCGGACTTTCTGGATAAGATGGGAGAGGGAGTTTGGTCAACGTGGACATCTGCCACCACCAAAGAAATGTGCACGTTATCAGCCACGGAAGTGGGGGCGGAAACATTCCGAGTAGCGGTCAGGCAAACATCATTCTCACCATCAGTACTAATCATGGGCACAGCATTCTGCATATCACGAGTGGAAGGGCTGGGTACTGGAGTGGGTCGAGGCTGCCTCTGAGATACAGGGCGATGTACTGGCGTTCTAAAAAAGGACAGAAGCATAAGTAACCCCCAGCTGAACGAAGAGTGACTGGGCTCTTCGTTTTGCTTCAAGGAACGAAACCCTCTCACGAGTACGAATGGATAAGATTTCTTTTTCCAGGCAGTATTGTGGACAGTTGTTTGAAGAGACAGAATGAGGACCTCCACAGTGATAACATTTAATGGGTCCTGTACAGTCGTTGTTATGGCTTGAACCACCCCAAGAGGCAGAGACACCAGGAAGTCCAGCCAGTGCACAACGACAAAATTTGCTGACATGTCCATACCCCTGACAGTGGAAACACCGCCTTGGGGTAGGCACATATGCCTTCACAGGAAGTGACAGCCAAGACAGCTTCACAGATGTAGGTAGTGTCAACTGATGAAAAGTGAGGAACAATGTCGGTGTTGAGGTCAAAATACCGTCGATTTTCTTCTGTAGGCACTCGACCTTCACCACACCTGAAGACTGCAGTTCTTCCAACAACCAGGCCTCTGGGTATCTAAGGAGGTCACGAGAGTAAATCACTCCTTTACACTGATTGAAAGTACTGTGTGGACTACAGGAAACATCTGACCCAGAAACAGAGGTCAAACTCATCATTCCTGAGCTCTCTTCAGGGGATGACACTTCAGTGAGGAGGTTTCCATCACCTTGAGATGATATGTGGAGTTCTCTTCCACATGCTGAAATAATGGCATGGTGTAATTCGAATAATTCAGTATCTAGGACAGATCCTCCTCTGGAGGACATGAGCACTAGATACTTGGCATAAGACTCAGGCTTCGCGTCAGCTGAGCCGAACCCAAGGGCCGAACCAACCCGACGTGGCCTCCCCCTAGTCCCAGTTGAACGCTGGGGCAAAGAAGGAAAGTCCCCAAGGGTCTGGAAAGGCTCCAGAGTGGCTATAAGGGTGGCGCAGTCAGAAGAATGTCCTGGGACAGAGGCTGTGTCGTCAACAAGATTGTTATTAAAATTTTCCATAAAGGCAACTATAAACTTCATTCCCCCTCCCCTGCACCCACCATGGAGCCCAACAAAGGGAGGTCTGATGCCAGGGATGATATCACTGGCGACCCAAGAGGTTGCAGGAAAGTATACGCGGGTAACCACTGCTGGAACTCAGCAAGGGTGACTCCAGGACGATAGGAGCCACCAAGCCCCCCAGTGCCCATTTGACCCTAGCCAACGCATGACCAGCCGATTGACCTGGTCGGGCCCAACCAGGCCGCCCATCTAGCCAGAATAAGGGACCAAAGAGGTGTATTGCTATCTGCAGGGCGCACTGTACAGCATCGCTCAACCTCCAGGACTCCCGTCTCCTAGCATTACGGGACGCCACGCACGGCAAACACGTGGGGAGGCGACAGTCCCGCCCTAGATGGCAATCTGGCTGGGACTAACATCACCAGCAGGCCTCCTCCACTAGTGATGTAGGGGGTGGTTGGTCCACGAGGCCGACAAATGCTGAATCCTACAAAGGTAGGCATGCCTCCAAAGTAGGTGGCACTACCAACCACGTTTCAAGCCCCGCCACCACGTCAAGGTGACCCC
>JAGKTI010042298.1:0-10126 GCA_018397915.1 Birgus latro
GAGGGTTAGTGCCCCTCCTCGTAATAAAATTAACTCAGACAAATGGACACCCACTGTGGGACTGTGGCATCTAGCTGTAGATGGATAGATAGAGGTAGATTTCCTGACTGGCAGTTCTGTCTCAGTCTGGGCCATACCTAATTCCCTAGCCTGTCTGCTGGACCCCTGATTGGGTGGCCCCACCAGGTAAGGGACCAGTGAAGTGCAGGTTAAGGCATCCCTCCTTCTGTAGTCCACCACATTCCCTTAGTGCCACAGGCTCAGCTGCCTGGTAATATCGGTACCACCAAATGAAGGTGTTTTTCTCCAGTGGAGTAAGTGCTGTAAAAATTGCAGTTTGAATAAAATGTGAACTGAAACATCATTGTGCTGTTAAGGACATTATTTTATTCTCTACATGCATACCCCTAATGAAGATACAGAGGGGAGAATGTTGTATGATGCAGGGGAAGGCACGAGAAGGAGAAACGTCTTCATAAGGAGACTCACTGGAACCGCTTCCTTACCAGTTTATTTCTATGTATCACGTTAATATCCTATTGTTCATCATTTACGTAAATTATTTTGATAACAAAAGGATAAATATTACACAAGAACATAAAAGGATATACAGTATATCTATTGCCAGACGCCTTAATCCCGAAAGGGGTGGCCACAAAAAAATCGCTTCCATTTCGCTCTGTCCCCCACCATATCATTGCCCTGCTCCCAGCTCACACCCCCTTCTATCATATACCACTCCACTCCAACCCCCCATCTCTCCCTTCCCCCCCCCCTCCCTCTCCCCTCCTCCACCTCACTTACATATGTTCTCCTTGTCAGTCTCTCTCTCCATCCTCTCCACATGGCCAAACCATCCACACCACGACACTCCTTCACTTCCTCATTTGTTTGTCTCTCCATGTAACTCCACTTGCTTCTCGCAACTCATTTCCATTGCTATCACTCTTGACTTCTGTCACCCCAACAAGGTCCAAGCTTCACTAACATAGAGTTAGTATCACAGTACTGTCATGTAGTAGCTTTTTCACTTCCATGCTCACTTCCCTGTTTCTTATCGATGCTTTCAAGGAACCAGGAACTTTTCTACCCTGTTGTACCCTTTCAAGCACTTCACCCTCTAAACTTCCATCCTTACTCATCACACTACCCAAGTACTTAAATGCACTCAAATTTTCCATCTCCTCCTCATCCAACCTCACTGTACATTCACTGATTTCACTTCTCCCGAAGGCCATAAGTTTACTCATCCCTACATTCACCTTTAGATTCCGTTTCTTACACACTCTCCCAAACTCATTCATCAAGCCTTGCAGCTCCCTTTCGTCTTCACTTAACAACACTATATCATCTGCAAACAACAGTACAAGGAGTTTCCAAACACTGCCCTCTCTCACTAGGGCCGCCCCAACATCCACTGCCCTACCTTGTATCTCTTTTATAACCACATCCATATACAGATTGGACAGCCATGGAGACATGACACATCCTTGTTTCAATCCAACCTTCAAATAGAAAAATTCATTCTGTTCACTATCCACACGCACTGCAGCCTTAGCACTCTCATACACACACTTCACGGCCTTCAGCAACTTCCCATCTACTCCATATATTCTTAATATTTTCCACACTCCTTGTCTATCCACCTTTTCATATGCCTTCTTCAAATCCATGAAGGCTGAATACAACTTCTTTCCCGTCTCTAGAAACTTTTCCACTAAAGATCTAAGAATGAATATCTGATCTACACAACCTCTTCACTTCCTAAAACCTCCCTGTTCTCCAGCTAATTACTCTTGTACTTTCCTAACTCTGTCAATAAATGTTCTACCATATACTTTTCCTATTACACTAAGAAGACAAATACTCCTATGATTTCCATACACTTCTTTTTCCCCCTTTTCTTTGTACAGGGGTATTATACCCGACTTCCAATCCTCCGGGACTCTACCTTCCTCCCAGGCCAATCTGCACATCTTCCACATCCATTCTACTACTATCTTCCCCCTACACTTCAGCTTTTCACCACACACTCCATCAATTCCTGGGGCTTTCCCCATTTATACTTTCTTCATTGCTTCCACAACTTCCATCTTACTGATTTCTTCCTCTCTTCTCACATCCCTCCTTCTCCCAGCCATTCCCCAGACACTTATAATTACATTACTTTCATTCTAAGTGTTCAACAATTCCTTAAAGTGTTCTCTCCATCTGCTCACTTTTTCTCCCTTCACTAGTAATCTACCATTTTTATCTTTCACTCCCCAGCTAACTTCTTGGGTACCCTGTCCGACTCTCTTTACCTCTTTCCAGAACATTTTCTTACTCTCTCTTTCTAATCTTTTCACCGCTGTCTTCCTCTCTACATAGAACTCTCTTTTCCGTCTCTCAACCTCTTCCACGCCCCTGTTTCTCACCCACTTACTATAAGCTTTCTTCTTTTGTGCCACAGCCTCTCTCATCTCTTCATTCCACCATGCTGTTCCCTGCATCCCCTTTCGTCTTCTCTTCACCCCACACGTCACCTCACACGCTGCACAGATTTCTTCTGTGAATATCTTTCACACACCTTTCATGTCCCCATCTGCTCGAATCCATATTTACCCAATCGCTCCTCCACTTCCCTCTTAAATTCTGCCTTTTTTCCCCTCCTCTTGTAACTTTTCCACTATCTATGAACTACTTCCTTCTCTCCTTCCCTTGTTCTATTTCTCCATTTCATTTGGACTTTGATTCTGATGGTGGTCAGAAAGTTCACTCCCCCAGCCTCTATATACTCTTGCATTCATTACACACCTTCTCATCCTTTTATCCACACACACATAATCAGTCATTGCCTTCCGTTAATTCAGTTCACCACCTGCTCTTTTCGTCACTCGCCACGTATACCTATGGATCATTTTGTGCCTGAAGAGGTTATTAGCTATCACCAACCCCCTCCCAGCACAAATGTTCACTAAAGCACTGCCATTCTCCTCCATCTCTGCAGGCACACCCCACTCACCAACTACTCCATCCACCTTCACATTCCCAACTTTTCCATTCATATCTCCAATCAAAAACACTCTATCATTCCTTTCAAACTTTTCTATGCATGCGTCCACATTTGTCCACAACTCTTCTCTCTCTCTGCTTGCACGATCTTGTGTTGGCGCATACACGTATGCACACAGTTGCCCACATTTGTAGTTCAACTTTCAGTCTTACCCACACAGTCCTTCATCCAACTTATCCATACTCTCTTATATTCTCCTTCCATCTGTTACTCACAACAATACACACTCCTTTTGCCCTCCCATTCTCACCTACTCCCGCGCATATAACCCATCCATACTCGCATTCTCTCACATCTTCACTTCTCCATTTAGTTTCAGTTAATTCACATACATCCACTTTTGCACCCTCAAGCACCTGGAGGACAATCCCTCTTTCTTTCACCTCTTCATTTGCACCCCTTTACATTCCACGTAGATATTCGTACCATGTCTTTTGTTCCGTCCTTAGTCGTCACCTTTAGGTCTGTCCTGGTCAGAGGCTTCTTGTCTTATTTTTAGTTGTTCTCTCCCTTCGCCAACCCACCTGTTTTCTCGTAGGGAACACATGTTGGTTGATTATAAGGGTACCACCCAGCGTTGTCAATGCTTTCCTGGTTTACAGGAAATCATTTGGCTTGCCAGTCATTGTAGAGCTACTCTATATCCCTGGTTCATATCCTCTTTTGTGTTATTTATCCATCCTGTATCGGTATTAAGGAATAATATATAACCGAAAATGTTATAAGGCCATGGTCGCAACGAGGGGATGGGAGTGCTGGGTCCCCATCTTTATGGATATGATGAATGGTAAGGCAGCAATTTTGTCATTTATTTATATTTGTATTTACTCATTCGCTATCAGTATTTGTTTCCTGGGTTGCTTCCTTTACTGTTGAAAATAAGATATCGAACATTTTCAATTAATCTAGATGCTTTTATAGTACTTCCCATGCAGCTGTACCAATCTAGATACCCTTACAGTACTTCTCAAGCAGCTGTATCTTAAGAATAATGACATCCAAAATTCCGGCCCCTCTCATAACAAAATCCTAGCTGCTTCCCTGAGAGAGAGAGAGAGAGAGAGAAACTAAATTCAGAGGGACGACTGACGAGGAGAGTGTATGCGAGTGAGGTGAAGGGGGAGGACGAGGATGAGATGGAGGGGTGAAGTGGAGAGGCATATGAGAGAGGGGGATGTGAGCTGGAAGCAAGGCAGTGAAGTGGCATTGAAAAGGGCGACATGGAGGCGATTTGTGTGTGGCAACCCATTATGGAATTGAGGCGTCTGACAATAGGTAGACAGGTAGAGTTCCTTCTCATCCTCGGTTACATTTTCGGTGCACAGTAAGAGTTTCATCTATTACTACTTCACTTCTGGCCTACCAGTTGCCTCTTGCTTGTGGAACCAGTCCTCTGTCACATCGCTACAATAGTTTCTCCTGGCAACTAGCTGGCACGTGCTCCTGTACCCATGTTTCTGTACAATTGAGTGCCTCCATTCCTTGTCCAACCATGTGATTATATTTAGTAAGATTTGCCACGCCTGCAAGTGACCTTTTTCTTTACAAAAGTACCTTTAAAGTCACTTGTTTGATGACCACACTTTTTTTTTTTACACGTGTAACCGCACCGCCAAAAAGAATTGCTATCTCAATACCAGCACAGATTATCACAATTTTGGCTCAACCTCACTTGGTAGAAAAATGTCAACGGGAAAAGTCAAGGCTGGCACTTTTGAAATTGTCTGCCGCCTCTCGACAGGGGGTCACCTCATCATCCATCGGGTTGGGTCAGATCGATTAAGGGTCGTCATTGATTAATTTAAAGTGCATGCCATAACGGTATAACTTTGTTCGTGTCAGGTCGGACAATTCAAGGAAGATCGTCAGGTGGCAGCACCATCGAAGCTCATAATTTTCAGTTATCGCAGGGTGAAGGTTGTGAGTTATGATGGGAGAAATTAAGTACGGGGCAATACTGAAACCACCATAAAGATGCATTTGTGATGGAAATGCCAAAGAGAGGAACCTCCCTCCACGTTTGGAGATATAATGTCAGAGCACGCTAAAATAACCGATGGACGTGGGGGCAAGAAAGGAAAATCATTCTAAAGTTTGTGGGAGTTGCCTCTAAGATTGTTACTGCTTCGCCGGAAGAAGTCTCTCGTTCATATTGTCTCTTCCTTTCATTCATTTGAATGCTTTCACAGTATTTGGTGTCCTTTTCTTCTGCTTTCTGGTGTTCATAGTTTCAGTCTTAATCTCTCCTCATATTTTAGGTGGCTGAATCTTGATGCTAGTTGAGTAGTGTGTATGTGTGTGTGTGTGTTCCACTGCTCTTGTATCTCTCTGAAAATAGGGGACCATACCTGTACCACATACTCCAGATGTGGTTTGGCAAAGCTCTTGTATGATTAAGCTTTCCTTACACATATAGTCGAACGAGTTTATTATAACTACCATCTGATTTGCATTCTTCACAATATCTGAGATATGCTTTGAGAACGGTAGGACTCCAAGTCCTTTTCACTTCGTTCCTCTTGTAAAGCCATCTTGCCTTGGGTTGTTTCTTCCAGAGTGCATTACTTTGCACGTACAGCATTTGTATTAAAGGAGAGTCCAGTCTTCAAGTTGTAGTAGGTACGGTATGCTTGGAGTGTGCTTTGGTTTTATGATATGTTTTAATATCAGTAAATAGCTTACATTCTATGGACAGTGGAAGGTCATCTATAAATGCAACAAACAGGTTAGCTCCAAGGCCCAGCCCTTGTGGAACTCCAGAGTTGAATCCACCTGGACTTACTCCAATTTCTGCTTCACATTGAATTCTGTTTGACATAAAT
Source organism: Birgus latro (assembly GCA_018397915.1). Classification (NCBI taxonomy): domain Eukaryota; kingdom Metazoa; phylum Arthropoda; class Malacostraca; order Decapoda; family Coenobitidae; genus Birgus; species Birgus latro. The sequence goes on from JAGKTI010042298.1 coordinate 5,878, forward strand.
GTCTCCATCCAGCTCAGTAGCCTACACTCCCTTCAATGCCGAGTTTCTCTAGGCTGAAGAGAACTCTCTTATGGGGTACGCTGCCGAAGGCTTTTCTAAAGACTACGGTAATTGCTCCAGTTCTCTAAGGGTTCCAGCAGGTTGGTTAAGCAAGATCTTCTTGGTACAAATCAATGTTGTTTGTTGTTTAAAAGATTTTAATTATATGTTATATCAGGGCTTCTTTTATGATTTTCTGTAAGATTCTGACTTTGGAACGTCAGTTGCTTTGGCGGCATAGTTGGATGCTAGGGTTTTATTGTCGCCGTGTGTATAGTTATTATGACTGCACTCTTCCATTCTAGTAGTAGCACGCCCTTGTTAGGATTTAACAGTTTGGGTTAGGTGTTTTACTGTGACATCTGTGGTTTCATTTAAAATCTTTTGGTGGATATTGTCAGGGCTTACTGCCTTGTATTCATTTATATCTTTCAAGAGCCTCTTGACAGTATTCACGTTTGTGATTTCTCGGTTCAGCTCTTTAACCCATAAAGCTATGTGACGCTTCATCTCCTTCGTTATAGGCTACCTTGTTCTGGTTAGTGGTTTAGTAGTTAGGGAAGGCACAATCTGGAATGCTGGTAGTATAGTGATTTTTAAAATCACCTTGAGCCTGTAGATTGGGACAGCTTTAGGGCCTTGGTGATCTTGCTCCTTCCCTGCCCCCCCTTATGGCACTTAGTGTTGACTTTCACATCAAGGGGAAGGCAACGCCTTGCCCATGACAGCTTTAGTACCGTAACACAACACATTCCACTGTGGTTGGCGCCAGACATGATTTCAGAGTTATGAGTTTCACTTGTTAACACACAAAGTTCTCTCTCGACATACTATCATACGCAGGAATTAACTGTGTACTTGCAGTGTTACTTGGTGATGGCAGTGGCATTGCTGTGGCCTTGCGCAAGTGAGAAGATTAGGTAACCTGGAAAACGCAAGGGAGACAATAACAGGCATGGGACACGTGAGCAAGTAGGCAAGCAATATGGGGTCCCCAGAAGGGTGGCGCTGAGGAGACTGCCTGCACAGAGGCTCGAGGTGGAGACTTTGTGCACTGGGTGACTATGTTGAGTCAGACATCTGGCAGTAAAGGGAGGGGATATTCGTTGACTCAGACGTACAGAAATGACAATGATTTGGTGATGTGTAGTGTGTCCTTGAATGCCAGGCCTGGGGGGGGGGCTAAGTTTACGACGGAAGAGTTGGAGGAACGATGGGACTAGAGAATATTGAATATTGTTGTTGTGATGAGGAGAGGTAGATTGAGATGGTCTGGGAGGAAGGATGACACTGGAGTGTATTGGTGTTGTGATGAGGAGGGGTAGATTGAGGTGATATGGGCATGTGAAGAGGATGGAGGACGACAACTGGGTGCGGAAAGTGAGAAGTATGAACGTCGGGGGCAGGCAGACCGAAGACCTGTGTGACCACAGGCATTCTTCTCCAGCGCCAAACTGAAAAGGAATTATATATAGATTTGGTCAGTGAAAGCAACCAGACGATGGAAAGATAGGCCATGGTGGAGAGTATGGAGTGAGAGACTAACTACAGTACGAGTTTATGTGAGTGAGGTGGATGGGGGAGACCAAAGATGATTTGGAGGGACTGAGTGGAGAGGATAGAGAGTAAGAGACTAACTAGGAGAGTATATATGAGTGTGGTGGGGAGACCAAGGATGAGACTGAGGGATGGAGTGGAGAGGATGGAAAGCGAGAGACTAACTAAGAGAGTATATATGAGTGTGTTGGAGGGGGGGACCCCCCCCAAAAAAAAGAACCCCCCGAGCTAGACCTTGCAATGAGATCATATAGCCCCGCTAGGTAAAAGGAGGGCGCTACCCCTCCCGGCACGGCAGTCCCGGGTGCGGCTCGAACTCACGAACCCCTGGTCCCGAGCTTGATGCTCTACCTCTGAGCCACCATGCCCCCAGGGGGGGGGGGGAAGGGGGACCAAGGAGGAGATTGAGGGATAGAATAGTGAGGATGGAGAGTGAGGGACTAACTAGGAGTGTATGTGAATGTGGTGGAGGGGGAGACCAAGGATGAGATGAAGGGATGGAGAGTGAGAAACTAACTAGGAGTGTATGTGGAAGGTGGACGGGAGGGAAGGAGGTGGGGAAGAGCGAGGAAGAAATTTGGAGTGGAGAGATGGGGTGAAGTGGGTATGTGGTGGAGAAAAGGCAACCTGACAGGGTGATTTGAAAGAAAGAGAGATTATATAAAAATCGAAAAAATAAAAGGTACTTTCTGTCGTGAAGCAATCTATACGTTGTTTATTCATACTCTTGGCTAAGTGTACCCCCATGTAATTCGTAGAGCTAGGCAGGGAAAATCATAATCTATATATATATTTTTGTATTATGATATATCTGTGTACACAGAAGCAGCACTTGCAGAAAAAGCAAGAATGATAGTGGAGGCGAGGAGTGCTTGTGTTTCAATATGGCAACCGTAAGTCACACAACTCGCCCCCACCATTTCGAGAGCTCAAGGTGGACAGTGGGTCAAAACCTTTCGCTAATTATACTCGTAAATCTACCCGTACATTATATAACTATTATATTGCATAAAGAATTAGCTGGAAAGATGACATAATTTTTCCCAATAATTATTAAGGTATAGTGAAACGATTGGAGATATTATTGTACTCGCACCCTATACTTACAAATTCCGTCGTCTATTGTCGTCAGCGCTATAATCCCTGGTAAATATCACTCTTATTTATCGACACCTCTCCCTGTTTTTGTCATTTAAGGCTGATGTAAACACTTGTGCCTATTATGGACGTTATGGGGAATTAATTGATGTAGTTTAATTTGTGTAATATTGTGAGATGTGTTGAGAACTGGGTGATAAAAATTCCAGGCGTATCCAAGGGCTGGTTAGTTTGCGTCCCATTCAGGCCGTACGTATATATTTTGGTGATGGCGAGGAACGCCTTCATGTTCTAAGACTGGTATAACCGTGAAACAGATCTCCCTGGTTATAAAAACGTCCCACAGTCCTCTCACTGACCCTTAAATGGAGGATGGACGGCAGAACGACAGCTTCCACCGACAAATCATCTCACTTCAGTGCGATTAGTTAATATTCTACCATTAATAAGTTTCAAGACCAAAATAAGAATACATCATTGGAGAGGGAGGATTAAATCTCAGGGGTGATTTAGCAGTTGAATGCTAGTGATTGGGCTTGATTGTTTTTGCCTGTGGTTCCTTAAAAAAAAAAAAAAAATGGTGCTCCTTGGCTAGTGGATGGTTATCCTGTAATGACAGAACAATGATGTAGTCCCAAGCCTGTACATTTCTGATGGGAGAGTGAATCAAAATAAAAGTTAGGCTGTGTCTGTTGGTTTGTTTAATAGATATTGAACCAATTATTTTTCCATTTGGTTGGGGGTTAGTCTAGAGAGTGCTAGAAAAATGCCAGACATAAATTTTGGTGATTGTGTGCAATGCAGTGGTATGAAATTGTTGGAAATTGCGACTTGAAAATATGTGAAAATCATTCGTTCATTTCACCCATAAGAGCGCAATAGATACCGACCCAGTTCTTTTTGCATTTGGTTAGGGTAATTCCAGAAAGTGTCAGAAAAATAAAAAATGTTGGTGATTTTGCACACTGCGACCACACAAGTTTGTTAAAAATCATGATACGTGAAATTGCGAGAGTGATTTTTGCGGCTTTGGTCAGGATTGGCCATTGTGGTCTGAACAGCAGTATGAAAACAGAGATAACGGTATTTGCAAACATATTGTGTTGGAAAGGCATTTAGTTAAATCATAAAATTTTTGCAGGCAAGCACTACTGACTCAGTATTGTATGGATGGGTGAGTGAATGAATTTATTTATCCACAGTGAAGATAGATAGATAGATAGAAGGTACTTCCTTTATATCACTGCTTAAAATTGCACTTTGCCTGTGCTAATTTGTTTTATGATGTAATAGTTTTTATTTGTAGCTACAGTGGCATTTCATTTCAGATTATACCGTGATGGAGGTTTGTGAACAGTGTCATCGAGTTGGTTGCATTTATGATGGCAACACAGACTACCAGACTCAGTATTGTATGCAGTCATGAACTTCAACTCTCCTGATGTGAGTAATATTTTATTTTTACATGACAACCGGTTTTCGTTATGACTGCAAAATGAAAATCTGCCTCCTGCTGTTATTGTGTATTGTTCTGCTAAAAAACATCGTAATTGTA